>CAUYRH010121102.1:0-38890 GCA_963574655.1 Perodicticus potto | reverse complement strand
GGGTGGGTGGAGAGAGGGTAAATGGTGGGATCACATTTATGGTGCATCTTTGAAGGGACAGGTGACACCTACTAAATCCAGAACACAAATGTTTTCACACAATAAATAAGAAAATCCCATGAAGGTTATGTTGAACAGTTGGATGAAAATTTTTCAGATTGTATATAAAGCCTGCACACTGAACCTCATGATTACACTAATGTGCACAGCTATGATTTAATAAAAAACAAAAAACAAACAAACAAACAAAAGAAATAATTTTCCATCCAGAATATTTTATCTATCTGATCTTACTGAAGATAAATTATAAAATAACTCTTTGAACATGATATCCAGGAACAACAAAAATTATACTCAAAAGGAAGAAATAGGTTACTAAATTAAGTAATGCACATAGTAACTGGCAAATTTTGTAGGCAAATAAAATTGTGACTAAAATAAAAAGTTGAATGGATAGGGAATAAGATTTAATCTAAAAGTCTAGATCCTAAGTATTTGGACAAGAGGAAAAGAAAGACTGGATAAAGTTAAACATATTTAAGTTTTTAGGAAAATTCAGGAAGTAACAAATTTGGAATTTGATAAGATAATATTATGTTAAATAGGCATAGCAAGAAATATATGCAGCTCAGGAATAGCATTTACATTCAAGCGATGAGGAGGTCAAAGTAAATGGAAAGCCATCTTAACTGCCAGTTGAGTGGAATTAGCATTGTATTTCCTGGTGGAATCATTCCTCTCTTTGAAACAAAGCAGAGCATAATGTCCTGCAGACAGGAAGCATGTCCTTTCTGTCGAATCATTAGAGCTAATAGTGAATGACATCACTCTCATTTCTGCACTTTAATTTCTGTACCCATGAATATTGGCTTTGGAGGAAATGGCAGCATATATTGAAAGCCGATTCACAACATGTACAGCTTTCTGCAGGACATTGATTTACCACTGTAGGATATTAGTAGCTAGCTTGCAACTGTAAGTGAGTCTTCAAAAGGTCATTCTACCATTCTCTCAAGCCAGATGTTTCAGTATGTTGGGGAACTCAATAACACCACTAAACTGCACGATCATGGGCTCATTGCCATGCTTCATTTGCTGTGAAGTTATTCCTTTGATCGGAAATAGTACAGCATGAAACACCATGATGGGTAATGAGGAATTTTGTAATTCCAGAGATAATAGATTTGACAGAAGCTTTTCATGGAAAAAAAGACAAATCTGTATACAGGATATCTAATCTAGTAAGGCCAAAGCAATGCCCCTTGCATGATGGAAGTGTTTATGATGGAATCATCCTTCCAGCAGGTCGCTGGATGATCACACCAGGGAATGCTCTCATCAGTGTCAGACTCTGCTGCTGCTGGTAAAATGGGCACTCAGCAGTGGCTGAGGCAGAATCTATTTTGCTGAGCCTGTTCATAATCCCCATCCTTGCTACCATGGCCACTTTGTTCATGAGTGTTCTGAGTAATGACAGGAGTTGCTGGAGAAAGAAGTTGACTTATACATAAAGAACAAATCATTCTATATTCTTGGTTATTAAAATCTCCTCTGCTAAGGTCAACCTTTGCTGAACATTCATATTGTATACAAACATCTTCATAATATACTTTTGATACAGGGCAAGTTGTGTCCCAGCCAGCTCGGTGGAGCTGGGGTAGGGGTGGCTATCAGCTGCCTCCACCTTGGCGGTGTTGGTGCAGTGGCAGCAAGCAGAGGAATTAGAGGGCTGGAGGGTAGGTGGGGGGTGGAAGCGCAGGAGACTCCAGTAGTTGGAGGGATGAGACAACTGCTGGGGAGACACCAGCACCTTAGGTTTCCCTTCCCTTGCACTTGGCTAAACAGGGAGCCCCCACTCCTAGGCCTTGTCAATTTCATGCAAGTTTCCTAGGCCTGGGAATGAAAGGGATTGTAGCCATTCATTCATGTTCCAGACGCACTAAATGGAACTACAGAGGGTCCCTTGCAACTATATACTCCTAGACAAAGAGCCCCGGGAGAGAGACAAAAAGAGAGAGCTTTTCTCTCCTGACTTGGGAGCTTTGGTGTTTTGCATTCTTTTCTGAAAATAAATCCTATCTTACCACTGATCAGTGGTCCACAGGTTCATTTTTCGAATCACTGAGACCAAGAACCTACTGAAGATGAAATTCTGGTATCACTTTCAGAATTGGGATCTTCTCAGGTGTCGTCAAATTAAAGTGAGGGTGCACTAGATTAAAATAAGGGTGCAATAAAATGAGGGTGAGCTCTATTCTAATCCCTGAGTCTTTCAAAGAAAAAAAAATAGCTGCAGATAGACACAGATGGAAGAAAGACATGTGACAGTCCAATCAGAGATGGGAGTTACATATGTATAAGCTAAGGAATGCCATAAATTGCCAACAACCAACAGATGCTAGGACAAAGCTATAAAATACTGTTCCCAGAACTGTCAGAGAGAACACAGGCCTGGCAACAATTTAATTAGGTCTCCAAACTCCACAATTGTAGGAAAATATATTTCTATTGTTTTAAGCCAACCAGTTGGTGGTAATTTGTTATAGCAGCCCAAGAAAACTAATACAGCTAGAATCTTGTTGAGAACTTTCCTAGTTCTTAAGTTTCCCTAAAATATAACTTGAAATCCTATTCATATTATTGATTCTTGATTAGTATTTATAGTGATGATACTCTAACAACCTCCAATAGTGCACAGTTAGGTAGGTAACAGTGAAATAAGTAACAAATGATAGATAGAGAGTGGGTGCCAGTGTGTGTGTGTGTGCACGCATGGAATATTTTAGCTGCTTTCTTCTTTGTAAATAAATATTCCCGTCATGGGTGAAAAGCAAGTCTTTCAAGGTGGGTCCTGCGTCCTTTGGATATGTTCCCAAGTATGAAACCTAGTATTGCTTTGGAACAAAATATGATCCCGGGCTTTTCTCTGTACAGTTTGTTTGTTTTACTTTTGACATAGAATCACCTGTTTTTATAAGTAATACTCTTTTCTTTTAGTAGGAAATGACATTTAGATAGAAAAATTTTGATGCCATATGTTTGTTGTTACTGTTTTTAGGCTTTCCTTTCATTGACAGTACTAGTAAAAGCATATGTAGTGAATGTGTTTATATGTGTTTGCGTGTGTGGATATACATATTTCATCACATATAGGGAAATATATAACAATTAGAGAATGTAACTTAATACCTATATTTCTAATTCAACTGTAATATTACTATATTGCATTTATATTCTGTTTTTATGCTTTTACTGCTTTTCTCTAATAAAACCATTTTGATATCATTTGGCATTAATATATGCTGACTTAATTCTACAAATATCAGTAGCAACTTCAAAAATAAATAACTAATTACTGTATATAAATCTTAAAAGCAGTTTAAGATTTCTCTTCAGTTTTTTCTTAGAAAATATATCACTAAGAAATACACTCAAAATATTGTTTTACTATGTCTCATTAAGTAATTATTAATGCAGTTTTACATCAAGTGAATATCAATTAGTTTAATGTGATTTAATATATATGTATTGCTTTGTATGCGTTTCAGCTTTCTGTTCCATATGAATACTCAAAAATACTTACGTTCTTCAAAACTCAAAACAATATACCACATTTAATTTATAAAAGTCTCAATTAAATCCTCTCCTCTGCCATTATGTGCATTTCTTTTCTGTATAATGAACTGTATTTTTTAAATTTTTTGACTATATTGAAAATGTTTTTAAACATGTAAGCATCCATGCATATATGTGTCTCTCTAGTCTCATAAATTGCTACAAAATAAATACTACTTAAATACCTGTCTTTATTGTAGCATAATACAGTCCAGGGATCCCTCCTTATTGGTAGGTAGGTATTCTTTCACCCAGTTTTTTACATCTGAGTAGCACTTTATGTTGTGGCTGTAACGTATTTTGTTTAACCCATTAATTTTGATCAATTTATGTGCTGCTTTTGGTCTCTGTTTATTTCAGTAGTGCTACCAGGAATACTTGTTTTGCGTATATATGTATATATACACACATATGTATATATGTAAATATACACATATATAAATTTTTGCATACATGTATACACACACATACATATATATATTTATTTATTTAATATATTCAGTCTTTTAAAATAGAGTTCCAAAACAGAGACTGCTGAGTCAGAGAAAAATATTTATATAATTTCAACATATAGTACTGAATATTGCTAAGTAAAAATTATAACATTTTGTATATGTACAAGCATTACATGAGATTGTTTGTCTTCCTGTAATCATACTCCTTAGGTACAATTGTCAAACTTTTCAATTTTTGATAGACAAAAACCCTGCATCTTTGTGAATTGTGGATATGACTTCTTTTGTCATGAGTGATATTGACAATTTTCTCAACAGGTAAGGAGAATCATTGCCATTGAATGGACCTATGATTGACGCTCTCTCAGTTTCAAAGACTTCTCAGTTTTGATGGTGTTTCTTTACTGAATTTTTGCAAGTTCTTTATATGTTCAGATATTGGTGGTTTATGTAAGGTAAAAGTAGAGCTTTTTTTGATTTGTTTGTTTTGTATTGTTTTGTTTTTAGTTTGCAATGTGTCTTTTGAGTTTTCTCATGAGCAAACAAACCAGTACTTTAATGCAGCAGTACTAGGTATTTAAACATCAAAAATTACATAATACTGGGCAAGAATGTACTATGTAATGTTAAAATGTATTTCAGATCTTCAAAATGGGAGATTGTCTGCTCAACTTAATAAAAGCATGTGATACGGGCATCTTTTTAATAGAAATATTCAGAAAACTAATTCTCTTTGAACTCAGATTTTGGAGAGTCTAGGGTAGAAGGTTTTTTATTTGGTGATTTGTTTGTTTCTTTCCATGTTTTTTAGTATGGGTCTTCTTGAAAATAAGAAGATGCTTAGGTTTCATTAGTTTTCTGTCATGGCTTTCTTGATTCACCACATATTTAGTAGGTTAATTCACAACAAATTTATTATTTTACAAATCTATGGGATAGAAGTGATGATACAAGACAGGTGGCTCCCCAGCCAGCTTGGTGGAGCCTGGGGGCAGGCGGACAGGCTGCCTGCCAGGCAGGGCCCCCCAGAAGAGACTCCAGTAGCTGGAGGGGCCAGAGAACTGCTGAGGAGACACCAGCACTGTAGGTTTCCCTCCCCTTGCACTTGTGGCTGAACAGGGAACCCCCATTTCCTAGGCCTGGTCAATTTTATGGAAATTTCCTAGGCCTGGGAATGAAAGGGATTGGAGCCATTCATTTGCAATCCAGACATGCTAAATGTAACGACAGAGGGTCCTATAAGTGAAATGGAACTACAGAGAGCTCCATGTAACTACATATACCCATGGACAAAGAGCCCAGACTCAGAGATAGAGCAAGACAGCTTTTCTCTCCCGACTTGGGTTTTCTCTCCCTGCCAGGAGCTTTGGTGTCTTTGTATTCTTTTCTGTAAATAATTCCTGTCTAACCACTGATCGGTAAGTCCGCAGATTCATTCTTCCAATCACTGAGACCAAGAACCTACTGAGGACGAAATTCCGGTATCAGAACTACCAATAGTCGTACCAATAGTCGTCTTGCTGGCCTAAAGGCTAAGTGCGAGCATTCCTTTATAGAGGCTCCAGGGAAAATAAAAAAATCAATGTCTTTGCTTTTTCTAGCTTCTAAAGTCTTCCAATATTCCTTGGTCTGATGCCCTCTTACTCTATCTTCAAAACCAGCAGCACCACATCTTGCTGACTATTCTTCCACAATCACACTTCCCACTGATCAAAGTTGGGAAAGTTTTTTTACTGATCAGAACAGATGTGACTGGTAGGGCCCATATGAAAAATCTAGAATCATCTCATCATCTGAAAAATGTCATCTTTGCCATATAAGGAAACATTTTTACAGGCTCCAGGTTCTTTTTGAGAGAAAAGGCAGTCATGATTGTGAGTTTCATATAATGTTTCATTATATGTTTTTGTATTTTCAGTTAACCAACCAAGCTAAAATAATTTAATCTTCATACTTAATATATGTACTCAATTTATTTTTGGGTTACATATATCCTCCAATATTCTTTCTATGAAATAAAAATGCGATATTCTAAACTTAATAGAAAATATTGTAACTAAATCACCAACATGTTCTCTAATATATAAATTACTTTTTCTACAAAATACCTACATAACACTAATTTTCTTTATCTTACTCTTTTGATTTCTTACATTTTTAAGTTTAACATTTATATTATGCAATATACTTAATTACATAATATACACTGTTTGCATTCATTTTTAATGTACATTGTGAGTATAATTGTTTAATTGCTGTGGTATTTTCTTCTTCTCTCAGCATGACTTATTTAAATCTGACTTAATGGACGATCTCACAATTTTTGTGTGTTTTTTCTTTTCTCTGGGTACTACAAAATACACTTAGAAATTCATGGTGAAGTTAATTTATTTTCCATTTAATTTAAAAGTGCATGAGTCATAAATTATGTACCACTGAGACTTAATTTCATGTAATGCTCACAACACAGGAGTCCAATTACAAATGAAGAGTTAAAGTTATAAGTATCTTAAATTATTAAGGGATTGTCAGACGATGATTGCAATCTAGAGTTGGAAATTAGGTAGTTTTATTATTATTTGATCTGTTATCTCCAGCATTTTCCATCTGGCTTTCTTTTCCAGTTGGACAAGTTTTGCAGTAGTTTGTAATATTAATATAGATTATATATATATTTCTAAAGGTCAGGAAAATCAACTGTCATCAGTTTCAGTAAAAACTGAGTGACACTTGGGTTATTTCTACAACTAGGCTGTTGTGAATGATGCTGCAGTGATTACAGTGGCAATACTCTAGTATACATAGTATAGTGGAAATTTTCTAGGAGAACAGATTTCAGGTCCACTCAGCACACACAAAAATAATGGCAACTATGTGAATTGATGAATATGTTAATTGGTGCGTAGCTTAGTAAGTAGGGCGCCAGCCACATACACCGAGGCTGGCAGGTTTGAGGCCACCGGGCCTGCTAAACAACAATAACAAGTGCAACAAAAAAATAGCCAGGCGTTATGGCAGGTGCCTATAGTCCCAACTATAGCAGGAGGCTGAGGCAAGAAAATCGCTTAAGCCCAGGAGTTTGAGGTTGCTGTGAGCTGTGATAGCACAGCTCTCTACATAGTGATACTCTGTCTCAAAAAAGAAAAAAAATATATGTTAATTGGCTTTAGGGTAGTAATCACTTCATTATGTATATGTATGCCAAAACATCATGCTGTACAGCTTAAATAGATACATTTTTATTTAAAAATAAATAAAACTTAGCAGAGCTTGGCTTTGTGCCCTTAAAAACAGCAATAACACACAACAACAAATGTGAGAAATTTCAAAGAGGAATTTGAATTTACTTGAATTCTCTTATCAGTCTGATGTATGGCATTAACCTGGAGTTGGGGAAACTGATTTGAGCTTTTAGCAGATACGTCTACAGAAGGAAAGGAGAGAAATTTGTCATAAAATATCTAACCTTTTATTTCCTTTTACTCACATCCTTTTATTTTCAAGTGTTGACATGTGCCAAATTGCATCAGTAATATTATGGTCTCAGAAATCCCTGTTAGTGTTGTAGACTTTTGAAAATATATGCCAGTCAATGAGTTTACATTTAGATTTCCTTTATTTAATATTTAACCTTCAAAATTCTCAGGGAAGATGGATGATTATGAGAGGCAATGTCTTTTTTCAAATATGATTTCTCCTAAAGAAGTTAAAGTTCAACCGTAAGCTAGTTGCCTTTGGTGAAGTACAAAACAAAATACTGTGGTTCTTTGGTATCTAGATGTTCTGCCAAGAGGCTCATCTATTCTTTTGAAATTCACTGGATGTGAAACACACTTGCACATGGTGTTCTGCACTTGTCCACTAACCTCCGCAAAAGGTCAGCCAGTGTCTTCAATAGGACGTGCGCTTCAAGACCAAAATACAAAAATGCCTTCATATAAAAATGTAAATAACCAATATCATATGCTATCAAATAAAATTGTTAGAACAGATAGACTAAAAGAGTAAAGATGTTAAATATATTTAAGGAAATTATGGTAATTATTAGTAATGTGATGCAAGAATATATAATTATTAAAAAGGTGCATAAAGAAAATGCTACTTGTGAAAACTAATGCAAAAAATAACCAGAGTCTAGTCCACCCTTCCAAGAAATTCATTCTTGCACTCCTTTTCTGCAGTGGCCACCAGAGGTATCATTGTGTGAGTTAAGATATCAAGTTTGTGAAGTTATCCTAAAAAAAGGTTTTTACATCCCTCATTGCTGAATATCACTCTGGTCACCTTTGGAAGATGTGCACTGATGCCAGGCCTAGTCCACCAATCCTAGTACTTTTTCTAGAATGAGTTTGCAAACTTAATTGTCTGACCCATAATTTTAATTGAGATAGATAGATATTATCAATTGAAAATAAATATCCAATAGAGAATAGCTTATTCTTAAGCACTATAGAGAACTGTAATTTAAAATATCATCTTCTTTCAAAGCATAAATAGTCTTCAAAAGGATAGTACAGGAAAAATCATTTTTATTATTGAATAATCATTAAACTAGAATGTGACACATTTTGTAGCAATCCTCTAAGAGGCTATAATATCAAAGGAAATGTCATTCCTTTATATACCTAAGCAGATCAACTCATTACATACATTTTTAGTTGACATATAATAATAATTGTACATGTTTATGGGGTATACAATTATGTTTCAATAGATGTATAATGATCATAGCAAGGAAATTAGCACATCTATCATCTCAAATATTGATCATTTCAAAAACTCACTTTCAGTATTTTTTACAGATAAACAATACCTACTTTTCAAGAAAGAGAACTTGACGGCACCATTTGTCACACTTAGTTCACCCTGAATTTACCTACTGTTAGGGTGAAAAACTGTGTTACTTGATTGGCTTTATCCAAAGGAAAAATAAGCTTTCATTTTTATTACAGAAAATAATTTTTGCAACGTGGAAAAAGATACCTGCAGAAGTTAGGCTCTTACTCTTCCCCAAAAACTGTGATGTAGGTGGGCTATCTGCCTTGATGGTTTCATTTTAAAGAGACGGCCCCCAGGTCCAGTGGCAAGACAGCCTTAGGTCACAAAGTTGGCTAAAGCGTATCTAGGTTTTAGAAAAAATGTATATGCATACATATTCTGCTTTGTAAAGTATCTCGAGAACGGAGGAAAAAGTATCCAATGTACTCAGTACTATTTTGAAACCAATATATAATGACTCACGCTTTCATACCAATGGTAAAACATGACAATAGCCCAGAATGAAAGAGAGAAGAGAAGGTGAGGGAAGGGGAGTGAGGCGGCCAGGTAGAGGGAGGGTAATTGGTGAGACCTCACTGTTGTGCATAATGCAAGGGTACATGTCAGATGTAGTAAGAGTAGAGTATAAATATCTTAACACAACAATTAAGTAAGTAAGGCTATGGTAACCTGTTTGATGTAAGCATTCCAAATTGCACATAAAATCAGCACATTGTGCCCCATAAATGCATTAACGTATACAGTTATGATTTAATAAAAAAAAAAAGGAGATAGAGAAGAAAGTACTCAGAAGTATGAGCTTAGTAAAGTAAATCTTGTTAAAGAAAAGAAAAAAGAAAAAAGCATACAATTAATTGTCTTGCATTATGTGGTGTGTTTTAGACTGGACATTTGTTCATGATTCGGCTGTACAAGAATGGTTGATACACTGAGCATAACATGGCACCATGAGTGGTCAGGTTCTTCAGCAGAAAGAAAATAAATACTAAAGTACTGCCCTATAATAATTACCATGTATACATTATTTGTAGTTTGACTTTGAGTTCTTTACCTACAGGAAGTACAATTGATAAGTCGCCAGAAGCGGCTCTCTGATTTCCGTTGTACACACACTTCTCACAGACTGCTCCCAACTACCTACAGAGTGTGGCGGGATGCTTCTACGGCAAGTCCACTTCTGGAAGGCACTAAACTCCCCTGTGGACTTTTAATGGAGGACCCTGATATCCTGACCACAACTTTCTTAAACTGCATAGCACTCTAGGATGTGTATATTCAATTTTATGACCTTTCATTTATGCTCAAACTTCCGTTGCAATATGACTGTTCTTACATCCTTCCCAACTCATTTTCTCTTATGGATCTATATCCCTAATAAAATCTTTGCACATTTCTATTTGTCACGTTTCTCCAGAGACACACAACAAATACAGTCTATTTATAGATAGAGATCTATGAGAGGAGAATTATTAGGGACTTAGCTTAAGCAATATGGAGGCTAAGAAGTCCCACACAGCCTGGCTGGCTGCAAGCTGGAGATCCAGGGATTATGACAGCATGGATCAATCCAAGTTAAAAAAGCCTCAGAACCAGGAAAGCTACGAGTGTAAATTCTCATTCCAAGGACAGAGGCCTGAGAAACCACAGAGCTGCTGGTGTAAGTAATGGAATTCCAAGACCAGATGGCATGAGTTCTCATGTTTATGTACATGTTATACATACGAGAGGAGAATAGGGTCACATTTCAGGAGATAGAGAGAGGAAAATTTTGTCTCTTCTTTCTTGTTCTGAGCCTCCAGCCCATTGGAGGGTGGCTGCCCACGTTGAGAGTGAATCTTATCCACTGAGTCCACTATCATGCCGTCTCCTCCTGAGCACCCTCACAGACATACCCAGAAAGAACTAATGCTTTACCGGTTCTCTAGGTAGTTCCAGCCAGCTTGATAGCTGAAGTAACTATAACCACAAGTTCTGTCTTGGTGCTTCTCAAAGGTTTTGGAAAAACATATACAGAAGGTGTATTATGAAGGTATACAAAATAACTTAAAAATATTTTAAGCTATAGAGCTAAGAATGAGAACAAACTAATTTTTCACTTTATTTTTAATGAACATGATTAAAAAACAAGTACTCTTAGGGTGATGGTTATACTAAAATCCCAGATTACACAATATTTTCATGTAACAAAAATACACCTGTACCCCTTTATACAAACAAAACAATAAATTAAAACATTAAATAATTACAATAATTAGATGAAGAAAAATATGTAATTAAGAAGAGCAGAAGACATAAGTCATATGAAATATTTGTTAGGAAAGACATGTATCATGTAATATCAGAAAACAGCAAATTTAATAAATGTTCTATTTTATAAATGAAAAAATTAAATCTCTCTATCTTAATGACATGTTTATTAGCTTTTTAAAGTAATTTTATTTCAATAATTTTGACATTATTAGACAATTTTTTTAAAAGGAGAACAAAATTATTGAATTAGATACCTGTCTATGAAAAATTAGAGTGAAGAAAGGAATATAATTTTGCCAAACATAATTATTCCATATGTGCTAATTTATTTCTCAATGAATGAAAAAAAGGAAATTTTCATACAGTTCATATAAATTTGTAAACTAAGTTAAAAATTCTTTTACATTATAGGAATTTGCTACTTAAAATCCCCAAAAGGCTTAAACGTCATAAGGAAAAACAATGAGCTGAGGACATTGTGTTTTACCTATACACTTAAATTTCATACAAAAGTATCAAATTTCTGCTATAAAAATAGCAGCAAATTCACATATTCCAACTCCATCTTCCTTTCATCTATGTATGTTTAATATTATATTTCATCAGTAAGTTATGTATACCTACATGAAGTTGCTCAGTTAAGTTGGGAAACTCATCCTAGAAAAAAGTGCTATGTATCTCATTTCTGAGTATCACTAGGGCCACTGGGGTCACCAGATGGACAAGGGGAGTACTTCCAAGATGACCTTGGGGATACTCAGCAAGGGGGGATGCGGCGCTTTTTCTAGGATGACTGCAGAAACTTAATTGTCTGATCGCACGCTTGTGTGTGTGTGCACATGTGTGTGTTCATGACATTTTTATTCTTCCGTGATCCTCTCTTCCTTTTCATTTAACTTTAGTGTCATATCCATCTGTTTTATTTTTTCTGCTCTGAGAGGGGCACCATGTTATAGAATGTCTAAAAATATGGACCTTGGAACTATATACCTGTAGACTTGAATACTGGCTTCATTACCTTGGACAAGGTAGTTAACTTCCCTGTATCTCACTTTATTTATAAAATCTTAGCAATAACATATACTGCTTTATGGGCTTATAGGGGAATTATGTGTATAAATCTTAGAATATTTCCTAGCATATAAGAGGAAATCAAGTGTTGGTTATTATCCCCATCTTGGAACCTTAGAATCCTCCCAACTTCTCTATTAGAATGTAAGTAAAATCAGGATAGAAATTTTTGTATTCAAAAAACTTAGAATAATGGCTGGCAAATAATATGATGAGTGGAATACAGAACAAGTTTTATGCATGTTGTAATCCTCTTTACATTTACTTCACATTTATATTATTGAATATTTTTATTTTTATTTTATTTTCATTTACTTTTGTATTTTCTTCAAGCTTGTCTGCAATTTCCCAAGCAAGACTCTCAGTTTTATTTGTACTTCTTACGGGGGCTTCAAAATGACTTTAACATTACAAAATTGCATTTATATATTTCTTCTCTCTATTCTCTTTCCTTGATATCTCTACTTTTCTGTCTTTTTGAGGAAATCATCTTGCTATTAGTTTCTTTGCAAATCTATAGAACTATTCCTTGACAATATTCCTGTTTCTCAGGGTAATTTTCTGAGATCTTTAAATATCCTTTTCTTATGACACCTTAGCCCTTTATAGCTTCTTTACATCAAATAGCATAACTTAAAAATTTTTATGAAGATTCCTTTCACGTTATTACTTCCTGTGAAAACAGATAGCTATTTGCAGAAGGCATGCTGAGAATAAATGGGGGTGATATAGTGAGCTCAAGCAGCTAAATTCTGCTTATAAAATCGATCTTTTTCTGTTTCCAGAAGAATATATCCTCTCTGTTTTTGTAGATCAAAGTGGCTAATAATAATTTCCCGTGTGTTCAGGGCTTTTGGAGATGTCATCTTTTCATTTCTGTTTTCTTTCCTTTCTTTTCCACCTCATATATATATACATACATACATACATATATACATACATACATACATATATATACATACATACACATATATATACACACACACATATATATACACAAATTAAGTATAATTTATCCCCTTATTAAGTCCTTAGCATGTACATTTATGTATAGATAGATAGATAGATAGACAGACAGATAGATAGATAAGAGACTTCTCACTCATAAGCCTGGGGGGGGTTGTTACTTTGTTTTTGTTTTTTATCTTTTTTTACCTTAAAAAATTAAGTACAATTTACACAGAGCAACATGCATAATTCTTAAGAAAGCATCTTGGCGAATAGTAGTGTATGCCTACATCTGGTGACTGTCACCCAGATTGAAACAGAATTTTTTTTTTTTTTTACATAGGGATTTCATTATGTTCTTACCATTTAATTCTTCCACATGTCTTCAAAACTTCTCCTCTGAATTCTGTTAAAATAGATTAGCGTTGCTTATTCCAAAAATTTCTTTAAATATAATGACATAATATAAACATTAAATTTTTTGTGATTTATTTGATTCAAGTTATCCTCATTAATTTAAATCCATGCAGCTGCATGCATCACTTTTATTTCTGTGTAACATTCAAATTACTAAATATACAATTGGTTTATCTATATTACAGATGAACATCTTGACTATTTCCAATTTGAGCTTACTAAAAATAAAACAGTTATAACTAATCCTGAGAATCCTGAAAATATGTATTTATGTATTTTGGTGTACATGTGCTCTTATTGCTTGTGTGCACGCAAACATCTAGAAGTGAAAAAGGTCAAAGACAGCATATGCTCAAACTAATTGGAAACCTAAAAATACTTCATTGTGTTCTTTGCAGCTTACTTTCTACCCTTTAGTTGGTTTCAACATTCTTTCTATTCCAATCAATCGTATAGTATATGTGTGTGTTTATAATTCATTATGTTTTAAGTATATATGAAAAGAATATTGTGAATTGAAGATGTAGAGATATTTGAGGACATACATATTGAATGTCTTCATCAATATTTTTAAAATTGGATTATCAAAATATTTCCTATCAGTTTATAGTTCTTTAAATATTCTAAACATCAGCATTTGCTAGATAAATATATTTCATTTGCCTTCATCTATCCTTTGATTTGTTTTCAGTTTGGTTAATAACATCTTTTGTGAAAAGTATTTTTTTATTATTTATGATGTCTAATTTTTCTATTATGGGTTTTGAAAGCTGACCCAGAAATTGCTACACAAATCCACTCTATTTTGAAATAATCTAGAAGCTTTATAGTTTTAAGTCTAACATTTACATTGATCCATTTCATGTTAAATTTTGTAAATTGAATGAGGGAGGGGACAAGTTTAGCTTTCACATATATGACTGTTCAGTTGCCCCACCATCATTTCTTAAGATTTTCCTGCCCCATTTAATTACATTGATGCCATTGTCAAATATCAAGTGATTATCTAGGTATAGGTCATTTTATTCAGTAGTGTATTTATAGTTAATTGATATTTTGTCAAGCCTTATAACAATAGCAAAATCTCTAAATTAAAGTATTTTAATAGTCTTGAAATCTAGTGTTGTACTTCTTCTAACATTAATTTTCCTCATTTTCAATATAGTTTTACCCTTATTAAGTCCTTAGCATGTACAATACATGTTATAATAAGCTTGTCAATTTCTAAAAAGTGACCAGATCCATATTGACTTTATAGATTATTTTAGGGAGAATTTAAAACTTGACAATATTAACTACTCCAAACTGGACCTAAGTTGTTTTCAAATTATTAAACTTACTTTTTGTGCAATATTATTTATATTGGTGTGAGGTGATCAAACAGTGAATCATTAAAATTATTTTTACATATCTATTTTTATGTTATTTATTTTTAATTATTTTTCTTTCATGTTTGAAGGTACAAGCATGTGGAAATATATTGAGCATTGTATATTAACTTGGTAAGCAGTAGTCTCATTAGATTCATATGTTAATTGGACTAGTTGTTTTCAGTTATTAAATATCTGCTGCATACACAGTTGTATCATCTGTGAATGAGGCATTTTTTCTTAGTACAACTTGTTCAGTTATCCAAATGGTATACAATTATTGATTTTACATAGTATCATATTTTATGAAAGACAGAATGTTGTAAATAATGTTTGGGCATAGAATTTCTTTCTGGAGAAACTATAATATATGGATCACAAGTTTAAAATTGTTCTTTTCCTAGGATAACTTTGGTTTGGGATTAAGAAAAGATAAATTCTGATAACATATGCAGGAACATCACTCTCAAAGTATGTTATTTCACTTTTAGAAATTCACAGCTTTACATTTTCTCAATTTATACATATTTAACATGCTAATGTCACTACTTTCTGTTCTCCAACCTGCCATGCCAGACAAATCTTTAATTTGCACTTAAGTTACAGTGAGTCATCTAGAAGTATAGTTATGTCCTGCTAAAAATAAGATTTTTAAAAATTGATCTTTTCTTATCTCTTTCTAACTGCAGATACTATTCATATATTTGTAGAAAAGGCTGTTTTTAATGGTCATTAACACGTTGACAGGAAGATCAAATAAATGTGTAATTCCATTGTCTTCTAATTTCCATTGTTTCAAATCAAAAGTCTGCAATTTTCCTTATTGTTTTCTCCTTAACATGTTAATTTCTGTTCTATAGTTACTGCTAAGATTTCCTTTCTGTGTTATACAATTATATGACTAACAACTGTCTTACTCTGTAAACTTTTAACATTGTGAGATCCAAGATAACATTTATTTCAGTTTATCTTGAAATCTTCAGATCTTATCTGGGTGTTGTGGTGGGAGCCTCTAGTCCCAGATACCCTGGAAGCTGAGGCAAGAGACTCACCTAAGCCCAAGGAGCTGGAGGTTGCTATGAGCTCTGATGCTACGGCACTCTTCCAAGGGTTAATAAGTGAAACTCTGTCTCCAAAAAAAAAAAAAAAAAAAGAAAGAAAGAAATCTTCAGATCTAAGAACAATTCTTAATACATAATAATTTTTTAAATCATTTCTTGGTTTAATTAATAAACATTAGTATTCATTTGAATAATTAGCGGCAGAGGCCAGTAATAGGGCATAGAATCCTTGAGAATGCTCATATACTTTATTAAAAATAAAAATCTTTAATTGCTTATAATTTTTTAAAATCTCATGAAGCTTGCAATTAGGACAATTAAAAGAGAATATATCTTATAGGAAGGAATAAGTGGTTATAAAAAATGAGAAATTTTGAAAAAACTTTGAAATACAAGCAGTCCCTGGGTCAGAAATGAGACAGATTCTCCAGGTTTGTTCTTAAGTTGAATTTGTAGGTAAGTTGGAACAGGTACATTTATCTATAACCTGTAATTGCCTCTGTTCATAAGTGCAAGTTGTACATAAGTCAGATGTTTGTAACTCAGGTAATGCCTGTAGCAAAACAATGATTCTGTGATGAGAGAAAATAAATTGTGATTTAACTTTACATCTTCACTCATATATAGTTAAAGGAATATTTCTTTCTTGGCAAGACTATTTTTTTCTGGTTTTGGATGAATAATATTACAGATATTCCTAAGGAATTGAGTAAAAATGCCCTCCAAATCATGGTCTATTTGCAACAGACAGTAGTATAAGGAATAGCCATAAAGGTATGTGAATTGATGTTCAAATTAATCAATAAGATAAAAGTCAAAAATGTTTGAAACAGTTTTAGCTCAGTCAGCTTAGTAAAATTTCTGGCAGTAGTTTCCTTGTGTTTATCACCAGATATACAGTAATCGCACAGCAATTAAAATAAGTTGACATGCACAGCTCGGCCCCTGTAGCACAGTGGTTACAGCTTCAAACACATACACTAAGGCTGGGAGGTTTGAACCTGACCTGGGCCAGCTAAACAACAATGACAACTACAAAAAAAAATTGTTTGTCGTTGTCGCTGGCACCTGTACTCCCAGCTTCTTGGGAGCCTGAGGCAAGAGAATCGCTTAAGCCCAGGATTTTGAGGTTTCTGTGAACTGTGATGCCATGGCACTCTACCAAGGGTGACATAGTGAAACTCAGTTAAAAAAAAAATATGTTGACACATACAACAATTTAGATGGCTATCAAAAGAATACATTGACTAAAAAAGCAAGCTCTCAAAATATTTTATATTGTGTGGTTTTGTTTCTATAAAAATGCAACATAAGAAGTTATAGAGATGAAGAATAGAGTCATGATTTTCAGGGAATATTGGAATAAAGGATATGTTGCACTATAAATAAAATTTATACTTTTAAAATATTCTTCTCCAAATAGTTCTAAGTTTCCATTATCTTTATGAACATGTTCTTATAATTAGTATGACAAAAATTGGATAAAATATTAAGCATGGAAAATTTATAGATAAGAAATGTTATATACATTACATACACACATTTGCGAGGTCTGATAATTAAGTTTGTGAACTTGCACTTTTACTCCCTTATGGTTTTCATACATGGAGATTATTTTTTCCATTCCTTTAGCATGAGTGTATGAGCACCTTTGCAAGTTAGATAAGCTGAGACAGCAGATACTTGGGCTGTGTTTTTCCATCTATTGAGCCATTTTGTATCTTTTAAATGGAGCAATACGATAATGTATATTCAATCTTAGTATTGATATGTTAGATAATGTACTGCGCATCATGTTGAATAATACATAGTTGCTTCCCTCGCCCTTCCTTGTGTTACTGTTTTTTTTTAAGAGTTTTGAGCTTTACAATTTTGATATAAGGACAATTAATGACCATTAATGACATGGTGGGGGTAAGGGAAGGGGAGAGCAGAGAGAGAAAGAATGAGGGAGGGGTGGGGAAAGGAAGAGCAGAGACAGGGAAGGAGTGAGGGGGGTGGGGTCTTGGTGTGTGACACACCTTTTGGGGGCAAAACACGATTGTAAGAGGGACTTTACCTAACTAATGCAATCAGTGTAACCTGGTTTCTTGTACCCTCAATGAATCCCCAACAATTAAAAAAAAGAGTTTTGAGCTTTAACTTTTAGGTGCTTTTACTTTTGGTGGTATCAATTGTTATTCTCAGTGTATAGAACATTTTAAGCATTTCCTGTAGGGAAGATCTGGTGGTGACAAATTCTCTGCTTTTCTGGGAAAGACTTTATTTCTCCTTCATTTACTAAACTTAGGATATAGAATTCTTGACTGACAGTTATTCTGTTTAGAAAGATTAAAAATGGAATCCCAGCTTGGTGCCTGTAGTTCAGTGGCTAGGGTGCAGGCCACATACACCACCAGGGCCTAGCAAACAACAATGGTAACTACAACCAAAAAAAAATATATATATATATATCCGGGCATTGTGGCAGGCAGCTATAGTTGCAGCTATTTGGGAGGCTGAGGCAAGAGAATTGCTTAGGGCCAGGAGTTTGAGGTTGCTGTAAGCGTTGACACCACAGCAATCTACCGAGGTAATATAGTGAGGTGATATAGTGAGACTCAGTCTCAAAAAAAAGAATCCTATTCTCTTCTGACTTGAATGGTTTCTGATGAGAATTCTGCTGTTTTCCTGATAGGTTTTCCTTTGTAAGGAACTTGTTGTTTTCAGATCTTCCCCTTCACTTTGACTTTGGTCAGACTGATGACTGTATATTTTCTGTGAATCTTCCAGGTGTTTGATAATCATTTTGTTCCTGGATATCTAAACCACTAAGCAATGCCACAGAGTTTTTCTCTTATTTCTCTCAAACAGGTTTTTCATGCTATTTCTTTTTCTTATTCTCCTCAAAGTTACCTATAATTCTTATATTAGCTCACTTTGCATAATTCCATATTTTTCACAGTGATTCTTCCTCTCATTCTCCTTTTTTTTTTTCCTTTTCTCTACATATTTGCTAACTGGATTACTTCAAAATCCTAATGTTCAATTTCCATTTTTTTCCTACTTGATCCAACATGTTAAAGCTTTTTTTGGTGTATTGAAATTTTCTAATTGACTCTTAAATTTCTTTGAGTTCTTGTATCTCTTTACTGTTATCTTTCTCTTTAATGAATTTTTGTTCACGTCTTAGATTTTTTTTATTTCTTTGACATAATTTTCTACCATATCCTCAATTTTGTTTATGTTACTTGATAAATCCATAAGCTTAATTCTTTATCTATCATTTCAACAATTTCCTTGTGGTTGAAGTTTATTACTGAAGAACTATTGTGATCTTTTGGGGGATGTCCAGACAGCCTGCCTGTTTATTAGTGTTACCAGAATTTTATGTGGGTTCCTTCCCATATGGGGCCACTTCTGTCATCTCAAAACAGATTGCAGATACAGTACACCTGTTCTTTAGCTTGGACCTCTGTTATTTGGTGAAAATAGAAATGGGTCCTTCCACAGATGCCATGCTGGATACTACTCTGGAAGCTTAACAGGCAGGAGAGGGACCAATGCACTGTGAGCCGGAGATGCTGCTGCTCTGCTGTGCTTACCCTGTTCTCATGTGGTTGTCATGAGGCCAGTGTAGTAGGGCCAGCCTCTGATGCCAAATGTTTATGTATTAAGACTGGCTTGCTTAACATGACCTGGGCATAGTACACACACAAACAGGCCTGAGCAGTCAGGTACCCAGCATGTGGGAGAGTGGCAGTTGATGTTGGATGCCACTGGGCACGGCAGGTGCACAGGCTGTACTGGTCCCACAGACCCACAGTGCATTGGGCAGTGTCCCACCAGTACAGAATGAGTTAGTTGATCACAGATCATGTGCAGGGCCAAATGAGATACCTTGACAGAGTGGACCTGTGGGGCAGGGTGCCTGCATAGTTTGGAGTAGGCCACAGGGTGCAACTCAGGCACATTGGCCAGGGAAGCTTGTGTGTGTCGGGGGAGAGGGGACAGTTCATAGGCAAGGCAAGGAACGTGCCAGGTGCAGCATCCATGGTGTCTATGCAGGATGGTGCAGGTCTGTGATATACAGTACACCTGGCTCCAAAGGCTGTGTCTGTACTGGCTTTTGTCTCCCCCTTGGGGTCTTTCAAGCAGAGGAGACAGCAGTGACCCAAACTGTCACAGCTGTTGACAATGGGTGCTGAGGGCTATGGGTGGATGTTCTGCCCAGGTCCCACAGGAAGTGTAGGTGGACAGGATCACCTAGGCCACAGCAGTGGGTTCCAGACCTGTGTTCTCCTGCCCTGCCCAGGACCCCAATATTGATGGTGGTGATGGCAACAGGGGAGCACATCATCCACCTACAGGATAACACAAATACTGAGATTCCCTTCTCTGTCCCCTCCTGGCAGAGCAGAGAAGGAAGTACAAGTCGGAGGTCTGACCCCCTGGGGAAAAGTGGCGTTCTTGGTTTGAGATGTTACAATGGTGCCAGCTGCAGTGCCCCTGGCTCACAAGCTGGCTGTTTCCTCTCCCTGGAGTTAACACAGCTGCACAGCCTCCAATCTGGTCTCTGCATCGGTCCAGAACCCGCTTCCCGCTCCAGCTGCCGTATCCTCAGGGGAACTGTGGAACTGGGATTTTCTCCTCTGTCTCTCTCACACATGTGGGCCCTACCACAATTATCTCTGGTCCAGTTGAGCCGCTCCCCCCACTTCCATCTTTTTCACTTCCCTCTGTCTTCTCTCCATGGATTCCTGGAGCCTCTTGCTGAGAGAATCCATCCAAAGGTTGCATATCTATTTGCCACTTTTGATCCTCTCCACAGAAGTGGCATTGCATGAGATCTGAATTACATTATTAGATTAATGTTGGCATAATTGATATCTTTGAATATTTCCATGTAGAAAATGAACAGTGTGTCTTCCAATATTTTCAAAAAAACTTTGTTTCTCATTAATAATTTCAAAACTTTTTTTTTACATAGTTATTACCCAACTTTTTACAAATTTATTTGTAGTTGTTATTTATGTTTATGTTTTGGGGGAGGTTCTTTAAAATTATTTTTTCTAAATAGTTATTAGTTCTCAGTAAAGTATTTTATAGTAGTTGGGTATACAAAATTAAGCCTGATTTACTGAATTATTTTATAATTATTAGCATTAATATTCAGTAAAGTGATAGAAAATCCAGACAGGGCAATTAATTTGGAAGTAATTGAAAATGTTGTCAAAGAATTACTTTTCCTCAAAAGCACTGGGTTCCAAGGCCAATTATATGGAAACTTCAAGGAATAGATAGTGCCAAATGTTATTTAAACTGTTTCAGAACCCAGCAAGGAAAGAGGAGCTTTGAAATTCTTTTAACAGAATCAGTATGATATTAATGCCAAAACCTAAAAGTACAGAACAATCTCACTTGTGAATATTGAAGCAAATATCTTAATTAAAATATTAGAAAGTAAAAGCTTGAAGAACTTTCAAAGGATTATGCAATATGGCAAAATAGGGCTTTAGCCTACCATTCAATCATAGAAAATCTATTTCAATACTTCAAAATATTAAGCAAATATAAAAGTGTAATTTTAATTAATAACAGAATGTCATTTTATAAAATATAAATAGATATATATGTGTATCTAATTATATAGATATAAATTTATGTCAAATACTAAATCAGACATAGCTTAAAAATTCAACACTGGATGAATATAATTCTTATTAGTACTTAACAATTATGTTAGAACTAATATTATAAGAGAAGTTAAGAAGATATATTTGTCAAGGAAGGTCCTAATTCATCACTTTCTGGTATTATCTATTTGAATATTTTAAGAAAATCAGTTGAAATATTGGGTATTATATTGCAACTTAAAGTTAATAGATTAAAAAAATCTGTTTATTTTCTATATGTACCACTTACTAAACAGAACATGAATACAGAAACATATATGTAAGTTGTTTCAACAAAAATTATTCATAACTTTTATACAGGTTCATTTTTGTTGGGATCACATTGTGACTATTTTTCCATATTCTGAGTAGTAAAATTATATAGCTATCTTTTATTCTTGCTTTCGTTTTTACAACTACTGAATGTATTTCTCAAAACACATTTACCAGTGTGCAATTTTCTCATCCTATTAATTGCTCATTTGAAGAATACTCAATATATATTAAAACTTGTAGGTAGCATCATATTGTAATAGCATTCCTGGAATTTTTGTAGAATTTCTAGATTATTTTTTGCTTGTTTTTAATCAGTATATGTTGTGATGGTGGTTGTTAAAATTGGTTAACAAATCACTAAATAATTCGAGAAAAGACACCATAACAAAGACAACAGTCCCTTGTTTGATAGATGGAGAAGCATAGTAAACCAGTTAGGACACCACCCTCATGTACACACACATTTATATTTTTCTAATTTCCTGCAATATCAGTGTCTCCTCCTATATTTATTTGTACTTGTATTTATTATTTTCTGAATTATATTTTGTATTGTCTTACTATTTTACAAATACCTTATTTTTTCTTAGTTTATTCAAGGATATATTTACATTTTATTGATATTTTTCTATTGTCAGTATACATATTATAATATTTTTAGTAATCATTACTTACTATTTTTCTGACTGAGCCTTCTTAAATAATAAATGAGAAATTATTTTGGTAAATTAAAAACTTTCACAACATATATAAGGGTCAGGGTCGTTAAAGGAAGTGTAATCAATTCTATTTTGGAGAAAATTTTGATTACAGTAGCTAGTAAAGTAAAATTTTACACATATTTGCTAAGCAATTTTCTTTCCCACTGTGGCAGATGCAAATACATCCTACATATAATGGGTACATAAATGATCATCAATAGATAAACTATTGTTTTGTACATATACATAATATGGAATATAATTTATTTTTATTGAATTTCTGCATATTAATATATTTATAATCCAATTTTAATAGAACTAAATGTAAATACATCTAAATAAAAAGCAATATGTACAGTATGACGTTATATATTTTTTAAATCTTCACTTGCATATGCATACACAGAAGAATACATATAAATGCAGACATTTTCAGAATGACACACAACAAACTGGTGTCAGTAGTTCTTTCTAGCTTGGCTTATAGTTTTGAGACTGAATATTGTTTAAAGTAAACTTTCTATTTTTATTCTAATATTTCCATTTTGCATAGCATTTTTACAACTAGAATATATGTGTAATCTAAAAATAATGAAAATGAGAATTAATTGAACTAAATTATGCTTTAATTTGTCTCAATTTCATATAGAAAACTGAGTACTATAAAATATAATGATGAATTCTGATTTGAAATTTTAATAATAGATATCTTTTAAATAGTGATTATTAATTCAATGGAATTAATCACATATGTAAAGATTCATACATACCCTTAAAAAATTATCAAATAAGGAATAAAATTATAATTACAACTTTATTCTCTAATAAAAAACATTATGTGAATAAATTTTAATGTTTTAAAAATTCGATGTTAGTGAACAATACCATAGATAATGTATACTTTAAACCAACGCCCAACATAATTTGCCTATAGAATAGCATGGACTAGTCTATCTAAAGTTCATAAAACAAGGGTTCAAAATAAGTTAATGCATTGCAATGGCCATGGACTATATGGTTCAGAGTACATACTCTGCAATCAAACATTTTGGTTATAAATTTTATTTATGGAAGTTGGTAGTTATGTGATCTCAAGCAAGAAAATCTGTTTCATTTATTTTTAATTTTATTATTTAAAATATGGGAGAAATGCTAATGTTATTTATGCAATTTTTGTAGAAATAAAAGCTATAACACAGAGTAACTAATTAATAAAATATAGCTGCTATCATAGACATGGCTCTTCTAATATATAAGCCCTCTACAATCAGCCTTGGCAAACCTTTCTAATTTAATTCTTCAGCTCTGTGCTCATTTGAAGTCGGCTTGTATCATCACACAAATCATTGGGTTGTCTCTTCTCTCATAAAATACCCATTCTCTCTCTTCAATTCTTGGCCGATGTATGTATCCTTTCAATGTGTCTATTATTTAAGTAAATGAAGTAGCTTATTCAATTCCTGTAAAAGAGTAAGTACTCCAGACTTATGTTCCAGATAGCTAATTTAGCTTATTGGAATACAACATTTTTTTTTTTTTTTTTTTTTTTTTTTTTTACTGCACCGTTCCTGGAAGTACTGCAACACCAGGTCGATGCATGGAATGGATGGAGCAAGCTCCTATTCCAACTCCCTGCTTCAAAAATCCATTTAATACATTGTCCTTAGATAGAGGACGTATCAGATATTAAACTGATAAGAGCAGATACTACACTTGATCTTAGCCAAAAGGCTGAGAAGCGATGGAATACAACAAATTATTGAACACTCTAGGTACTTTATTTATATTTCAATAAATTAACTAAGCATGTATGCATTTATCATTTAGTATTAGTAAGATGCTATACATAAAATCTTGCATTTTTATTTTACATTATTTAAATGACTGTAACTTATATTTTCATATACATAGACTAAAAATAAGAAACTATGCATCATTTTTCTAAAAATTTAGTATTTAGAATGATGATGCAATGTTTTTATATGCTTAATTATGCAGTTAAACAAATGTTTATTACATATTTAATTACACAATATTTCTTTTGTTTTTTTTTTGCAGTTTTTGGCCGAAGCTGGGTTTGAACCCACCACCTCTGGCATATGGGGTTGGCACCCTACTCACTGAGCCACAGGCGCCGCCCAAATTACACAATATTTCTTATAAAATCTATTGTTTTAATCATTTTGTTATACACAACATGTCCATAAACAATTGTATAACCAAATAAAGAGCAATACGGTTTTATGTTCAACCTTTTCAGTATGGGTTACAGAATTATTTGATGCTTTCAAATCCTCTGACTTATGTACTGATGATCATGAAATATTCTGGATACTGTTCACTACTTTCAATCTTTGGAATGAGACAGAAGCACTGGCCTTCAACATTGATTAAATATTCAAGTTATTTGTAATAATATGCCATGCGACTTATCAGGTTTCCTAATTGTACCTAGTATATATTTACATAAAGAATGGCTACTAAGAAACAAGGGAATAAGTTTTCTACCTCCAATTCTGTGTGACGATCACCTTTGTTTAAAAGGAGCAGTATCTGTAATACCTGTACAATTTTCAAATTATAAAAATATCAGTTGAGATAAATTTTGCTTGCAAATGCTACACTTAAAGTATTCCTACATGCTTGTAACTATTTAAACATTCTTTATGGTTATAATAAGGTGATAGTGTTGTACAAATGTGATTGTATTTAACTAAATTTGTTATTATATTTACATGTGAAGATAACTTTCTTCAAATTAACAGATTAATTTATTAGACGGCAGTAATGTTATTAATTTTTAATAGAGTAAAAAGATGGTATGTTATACTTTCAATTTTATCCACTTAAAGGTATATTTTCTTAAAAGAGAAATAAATAATATAATGTAGAAAGGGAAATATGTAGAAAAAGGCAAATGTATGGTATTTTGAATAGCTTACTGTATAAGATTCTGGGCTAAGCATTTGGTAATACACCAAGAAATTATATAATGTGAGAATCCTACTAGTCCCTGCAGCTTCATCCAGGTACACACTTTATTATCAATTGCTGAATGACAGGGCTGTTGACCATTTCTTCTCTAAAATATCCTTTCCCAGGAATAATATTTACTTTTATCCAAGTAAATTTCTAGTCATCTCTGTGTTAGTGAGCCATAGTATATTTTCAAATGTGATCGCACATAATTTCATGTGTTCCAACTAAATTATAGAAGATTTCACATGTTTTTTGTTCTCCACACTACCAAGAATTCTTTGAGAATACATTTATATATTAAGCTTTTTAGCAAATTGACAAAATAACTTCCTGATGATTCTCATTCATGATTTATTTGGGTCCTTTTATGTCATTCAAGTTACCGTTATTTATATAGCTCTGAACTATTGTTTCTTATTTTTAAAAACATTTTGAAGTATGAGTAGCTTGTTTGGTATGTAACATATATATATATATATATATATATAAATATGACATCGAATCTCTTCAAGACTAAGGAATGAAAATCATAGTTGATCACGTGAAAACAATACCTAGTGTTCTATGAAAACAGTGAAACCTTCAAGGTAGTGTATTCGTTAATTAGCTAAATTTAACCATTTCAAGGGCTATATATATTTTAAAGCATCATGTTATACACAAGAAAAACATGCAATGTTATCTGTCAATTAATAAAATCATAGTATTCACATATATCCTGCACACATAAATGCTAGTTTTTTTCCTACAATTCCCTAAGTAAAACTAACCATTCCTACAATACCTTGGAAAGAGGAGAAAAGGTTAAAAAGCAAAGCAGCAATTTTTATCTAAGGCTCATGCATTTTATCACCGATGGCATTTTCCTCTACTTGCTGTCATAACATAAAAAAATGTAAATTGAAACACTTTATTCTGAGACTTTTGCTACTGAAACAAAGTAGTTTTTCTAAACTCTTTCTAAATTTAATGCATTTAATTTAAAAATAAAATTGTGCTAATTTCTACAGTTTCTTTATCCTCCTAGAAGAATCCTTAATGAGGCTCTGTCACAGCTTATTTTCACTTTCATGTTAGTATAAATTAACACTTCATTACAAAGTACTCATTTATTTAAAACAATGCTTCCCTTACTGGAAATGAAAGAGTAACTATTAGCAACTATGATAAGGAGCAAATAGCAGACAGGACCAGTGAGCCTTTGGCATATTAATACTTGATACTCTGCTTTATTTTTATATTATGTATTTTGGCTTTAGAACTGCTACAACCAATAACCCCCACACATGCAAAAAGATGTTTTAAGTACTAAGATTAAGATGATTTTACATCTCATATGTAATTTTAATTTTAAAAAACTGAATGCCTGGCAAATATGTTCCAAAGAAATTTCAATACATTACAATTGTGACTGTACAATGGTGAATAGTCACAGTAACTTTCAAAACATATTGTCTCTATACATACTTTATAATATCTTATGTCTGATAGCTTTTGAAAATTATTGTATTCATATTGAAGACCTGATCATCTGGCAGAAATGCTTGAATATTCTTATCTATCTAATATCTATTAATAGTAAGTAGCATATTTATGTCAATGTTTCTATTAATGCAAATAATTTATATGTATATTTGTATATATTATACATATATAATATTTAGGACATTTCTGAGCACATATGAATTTATTGTAAGCACTTTATTAAGTTGGAGTGCTAAGAAAGCAGACGTTGGGAGGGCAGTTAGCACCCAAGAGGTTTATTAGATTTTTTTTATTAAATCATAGCTGTGTACAATAATGCATTTATGGTGTACAATGTGTTGGTTTTATATACAATTTGAAATACCTACAGCAAACTGGTTACAGTTGCCTTCACTGCAGGTTGTCCATGTGCATTATCAGTAATAATGTGACTGACCCAATGGGAGCTCCCTTCAGAGTTGTTCCAACTTTGGACAAGAGGATTAATCTACATTTATTAGTCATTGAATACAAGATGCCCAAGGGAAGAGGTATGACCCTAGGTGATGTGGTTTTTCATCAGGGAAATAAGTCCAAAAGATAAATGACAGCTAAAAGTAACTCTCCGGCAGCAATGTATGTAACCGGAGTCATAGTGCATCAAAACGGATGCCACAGTCCAGTCTTGGACTGTTCAGATACATTTTTATGTAGATTCCAGAAATGTTTCCTTTATCGCTCTGATGGACTACTTCATAGGTTACACGGAAAAGAGGCAGATTAGGTGTCCCTGGCATTGCAACTGACCTTAAGCCTGTACTAGGCACTCGTGGTTTGCTCTGATGTCTCTTTTAGAACCATCTTATGCTCAGACAGAACTTATAATGACCTTGGTGGCTTAGTGATGGCACAGCATAGACTTCATTCATCTCTGAGAAATCTGAGCCATCACTCACATCATCTTCTTATGTCAGGGTAACTGGATTTTTCTATTAAACATCAGAAGTAGGCAAAGCAGTGTTGAAAGGGTCACCATAATGACCCACTCCTTTTTTATTTTTTATTTTTTTGAGACAGAGTCTCACTGTGTTGCCCTCGGTAGAGTGCCATGGCATCACAGATCACAGCACTTCAAATTCTTGGGCTTCAGCAATTCTCTTGTCTCAGTCTCCCAAGTGCTGGGACTACACGGGCCCGTCATAATGCTCAGCTACTTTTTTGTTTTAGTTGTCGTTGTCATTTAGCAGGCCCGGGCCAGGTTCAAACCCGCCAGCCCTGATTTATGTGGCCGGCACCCTAGCATTGAGCTACAGTCACCGAGCCCATTGTTACACACTTGAATGACAGATACATTCCTTCTTACTTCCCTACCTCCTCCCAATAATCAGGTTCAATTTTTCCTAACAAGAAGATGAGTCCTATAGCTGCCTGCTAGATTTCTGACACAAAGTTCTTGATTTGCCTAAAGATCATCAGTACTTTTTATTAAATAAGGGTGTTGTTACATGTTTCACAGTGTAAATGAGGCACATGTTTCCCCTTTGGGATACAAAAACTCCAAGCCCACAAAAGCAAAACTTCTAGGAACATGAAGCACAAATTTCACAAACAAGTCAATGAATTTTCTCACCCGGAGCATGCCTCCTTCCCTAGTCTGCCTACTGATCACTGCTCCACAAACAGGAAAACTCTTAAAGGATAATCTCAGGGAGGCAGCCAAAGCTTTCATGTGTAACATAGCTCAGTTCTCCTCTGCCCAATCCTACCTCCTTACTGTAATTTTCACCAAATTGATCCCAAGAGCCCTCCACAGGATGATGTTAGGTGAGATTATCCCTGCCTCCAGCTCTTGGAGTGTGAACCGTGTATTTGTCCTATTGGGACACATCACCATATGAATGTCTTTGATAGATCCTGCAGAATGGCATCCTACAGTTGTAAAATACCAACATCAAGATGGTGCTTTTGCTACGCCTGTGACTGGCCATTCCATTGCTCTTGCAGTCTTCTAGATTTGGGGTATTATGGTCCTGGAACACTCACTAGATGGAATGGTCATGCGTGCACTTATGCACATTTTCTGGATAAAGTGTGCCACTTCACCTGACATGTTATGTGAAATTCAGTGCCAGAAACAAAAAATTCTGTAAGTCTGTGAAGAGTAATGCTGTCCGAATGCAGGAAAGAACCAATACTAATTGCACTATGTGCCTGTTCCTTGTAAAACTGAATGGCTTCACCTTCTGGTGTGTAAGAGGTCCAAGATAGCCAATGTTCCGCCAGGTATCCAGACACCATCCTCAACAGTTGGAGGCTCACTGTTTCTTTCTGTTGCTGACAGTTTGAATACTGAAAATGGTAATTACTTCATCAGGCTCAATAAATGGAAGTTCATTACATTAGGACACTATATACCTGCCCCTGCTACCATAGTGACTTCGTTTTTTGTCTTTTTGTGTTAACTCTAGGACAGCCAACAACAGTAGTTGACTGCCATCAACTGACCAAATTAATGTATATCACTAGTTCTTTAGTTCTTATCCACAGTGGATGTCCTCTTTAGGGTATTTACGTTTAATAGAATTTTCAATTGTTGTAGTCATTTTTCTATCTATAGGAAGGTATGGGAAGAGAAGAAAAAAGGAGAGTTTAATGCTTAGCTCCTAATTTTAATGATAATAAAATTATTATGTATAAAGCAAGATGTGACTTAGACGATTATCTCAAACCTTATGTAAACTCATTAATAATAAATGGTAAAAACTGATTACAAGTATATAGAAGTGATTTAGAGATTAGAAAAGTGATAAAGATGCATGTATTAAAATGTTATAGCTATTTCATTAAATTCACAAAAATAATGAAAGAGATTCTTATTAGCAATGCTCAAAGACAAATGTCATGAAGGAAGCATTGCTTCAGAAATGTAAAGAGCATTTTTTAAAGGCTACATTTAAATAATTTTAAAGTGACATTACAGTCACCAAAAAGAATAATAAAGGCATTATCAAATAAAGACATTTTCACATACTATCACAAATTATGGGTCTTGAAGGCCTGTCAATCATCCCTTCATGGGCTTTGCATACATGAGCTGTTCAAAATTAATGACTAATTAGTAGCTCTACCCAATAAGATTTATTACTTTGTCTGAAATTAAATTATACAAGCTAATCTTACCTATTAACAATCAACATACAATACATCCTCCCATGATGGAAAAATAATCTACTTCAAAATGTGATGCCTAAAAACTACACTAAAAATCTCACAGTTGATATAGCAAAATGCTAATGTCTGAACAAATATATCGCTCAGTATATTACAATAATCTCTCTCCTTCTCTCTCCCTCCCTCCCTCATCTGGGTCTAAACAAATATATGTGCTTAAATATATAGTCACAGATACAAAGACACATGCAGACACACAGATATTTTGGAAAACCTGAAATGTTTGCCTAATTTAAAGCAGAGTGATACTTGCATATTCTTGTTCTTTGCTCAGTTTTGTCTTGTTTTATATGAAAAACTCAAACAATATTTATTTCAATATTTTACTGTTGAAATAGGTTCATATATGTCTGCTATATAAACTGTTTTACCACTTTAACATCCTCTCTTATTTTGCACAATTTGAGAAGCTTTAACAATCATCCTAATCTATTTGTAATCATTTGCCTTACAATAGCCTATTTCAACTATATGTTGCACGGTGTATACCATTCTTTTTTCCAGTTGTCATATACTGCTTTCCTCAATAACTAAACTGCTTGGCCTTCGTCTATTGACCAAACCACCGAGTGAACGCCCCAAGAACTATCTGAAGAAACTCTCTTGCCACTAACTCGCACATCATTTACGTGAGAAAAATTCCACACAATCAATCTACCACTCATCTATTCCTTAAAGGGTCAAAAGCAGGTCTCCAGTTCCTGTAAGTAATGTATTGCTTGCACAGACAATTTCAATCTACAAGACACCCTTCTCAAATGACTACCAGGTTATATCAGAAAAATCTATATCTCTTTTATTCTTAAATGAATATTTTCCACAGATACAGTGGCTCACACCAGTAATCCTAGCACTTTGGGAGACTGAGGCAGGAGGATTCCAAAGTTCAGGAGTTTGAGACAAGCTTAGGTAAGAGGAAGACCTTATCTCCCCTAAATATAGAAAAAATTTTTCTGGTTGTTTTCAAAGGCTCCTGTAGTCCTACCTACTCGGGAAGTTGAAGCAGGAGGATCACTTGAGCCCAGAAGTTTGAGGTTGCTGTGAGCTAGACTAACACCAGGACACTCTAGCCTGGCACACAAAAGTGAGAATCTGTCTAAAAAATAAATAAATAAACAAAAATGGTTTTCTTAAAATTAGAAAAAATTTCATCAATATTTTCTGAAATAAAACCATAACATCTAACTATACAGTGGAATGTGCATATTCAGTTTTACTAGGGAAACTTAATTTTTATTTTTTTATTTATTTCTTTTTCTTAATTTTTATTTTAACCTTAATGCATTTGAAGCTATCATTTCTGTGTTTCTGGCAGAAATAAACATATTCATTGGATGTTAAGAAGTATCCTCCTTACCTTGTCTGCAGAGACTGATTCTTGACTGATTTTTTTTATGAAGAGAAACTTCCTTACCTCTATTTAAGGCAGAATCATCTTTCTTTAATGATATGACTTGTAGGAAAATCGGGCAATGCATTCTGTTTGAACTATATTTGCCAACACACTAATATAAATTTTAAAAAGTGAAAAAGATTGCAGTGCCTGTGGTTCAGTGAGTAGGTCGCCAACCCCATAAGCCAAGGGGGGCAGGTTTGAACCCAGCCCTGGCAAAACTGCAAAAGAAAAATAGCTGGGCATTGTGGTGTGTGCCTGTAGTCCCAGCTACTCAGGAGAATGAGGCAAGAGAATCGCCTAAGCCCAAGAGCTGGAGGTTGCTGTGAGCTGTGATGCTGGCGATACTCTACCAAGGGCGACAAAAACTCTATCTCTAAAAAAAAAAAAAAAAAAAGTGAAAAAGATTTGTGTGGTAGGCTAGGAATGAGGATGACTGGGATACAGTGAAATTGTAATATGAAAGAAAGATCTAAGAGAGAAGCTATGCTGAAAGATATGTTGAGCAATCTGGCCAAGGAAAAGCCCCTTTGAAAGGTTATGATTCTGAGCACAAGAGATTGGTAGTTCAGTGTTCATACCTGCAAAATGTCTAGTCTTTGCCTAAGTAAACATTTTTATATCACCTCTTCCCAGGGCTTAAATCAATAAATTTTCTGTCTTCACATGGAAACGGTTATTGCTTGCTGTGTGACATAATTTATGAGTCACCAGTATGTACATGTAGTATAAAACATAGCTTCAGATTATCTGTCAAGACAGCAGAGAACCTCTACCTCTCCCAGCAGCACAGTGGGAAAAATGTTTTTTGTGTGTAGTTGGGCTGAGCTAAATACAGAGATGGAGTGAGAATAGGGGACCTCCTCTAGCAAGTTAAACCTCAAAAAGTAGTTGACAAATGTTAGGGACAAACAAGGATTCCAAATCAATCCATTAAAAGGGAATATGCATTCCATATCACTCTCTAAATAAGTATTTGAAAGTGTAGTGAGTAATAGCTACAGTGTTTTTATCCATTATATTCTGGATAAAAAGTATTGTGCAAAAGCTTTAACTCTCAAATATTATTAATATTTATTCCTTTTAAAACTAGGTGGTTTACACTCATCCATATTATGTTTCATTTTTCTATTTTGTCTATATTCACATTTCCAGTATCATGATAACAAATTTTCAACTTATTTCCAAAACAAATACAGAATATTGAAGATGTATTTTGAATTAACAGACTTTCATTTGTTTGATTACTTGTGATGTTTATTGCCTATCTTTCGACTCCGTCCATTGGGTCCTGAGTACTAGTGACTGAAATTTTCAAAATGAACTCTAGGCAAGTTGAAGAATATCTTCTTGCTTTCGATTCTTATATAAGCTGGGAATCTTTCAACTTAGTAAAATGGGTCAGGACAATACAATTAAACAGTATATTTTGTTTATAAATTTGAAAAATCCCAATAATTACTGTGCTTCTTTTAGGAATAGTGGGAGAATGGAACTATAACTTTTTTTTTTTTTTTTACTTTAGAAGGAACATCCAGACATACTCACACACATGCACACCTATACAGTGATTCCTAAAAACTTCACTTATGAAAAAAGAGTCCTGAATTTTTAAAAGGTTTATCTCTCAGCCTCCGGAATGTGTAAGGCCCACCAATTCATACAGGGCACCTACTTCTTCTACATCATAAATGTCATAGATCAATATGCTGTGTTACATGGTAGTACAATGATCAATGTCCCTATGGATTAATTTGAACTTTTAACAGGAGGGTTGATGGAACACAGAAGTCAGAAAAGAAGGGTATACTGCTGTTTCCTGATACAGTTAATCAAATTGCATCTGGTGTTTTCTCTTAAAGAATGGAAAAAAGCCTTTAGCAAATGGATAGCTTTATATAAGGGGATGCATTAATTTTCTCCACTATAATTTTTCAAGACACATCTGTAAAGACCAACCATTTTAGCTAAGAATGAATGTACTGTCTACTTTTCGAAATTTTAATAGTAGCACTTATTTTTTGCAATTTACTCGGGAATGTGGTGATACTATTTTGTTAAGTAAGTTTAGTTTTAGAGGTCCAACTTATCCCATTCCAAGATAATAGCTTTTATTTTTAAGGTCAGGAGAATAAGGTGGTGTTTCTGTTAACTGCTAAATATATGTATTTGAATAATATGTCAGGATCTCAGAAAGTCTTCATTGGTTGGGTTGATAGATAGAGAAAATCTACAGTAAGATGGAATGAGTTCCAAGACCACAGTGTTCATCTGGATCACCAGTGATTACTGACAGCTCAGAAAAAGTGTCCAGTGATTAATAAAATAACTGCAGATGTTTCTTCCATAATAAACACAGACAGTGATAAATGTTTCTTCAGATGGATTATTAAAATGGAATTAGGTGGAATTATGGTGTATAATTAACATATTATAATAACACAGGATATTTCCTTACATCTTAAGTTCCTTGCTTTTTCCTCCTTCTTTCAGCGGACACTGCCTCTGTCAACTTAATGAGTCTGAGACTTGGATAAAAGGGGAGGACTCTATATTCTCATTATTTGCATCTTAGATGGCTGGTCCTCTCTTTCTGTCCTGGGGAAAAATTATTTCCACCAAAAGCTTAGTATGCCACACATCCTAATTGTAATCATGCCATCTACCATGGCAATCATGTACACCTTAGGTAATTATGTCACCTACAGATGTTTGGTGATGTTTCTTTCCTTCTTACATGCTAGGGTCTCATCATCTGCACTGGAATTAATTAGATAATTTCAAGCACCTCACAGATTTTTTCCTTTCCTGTAGGGAATAACCATTGTAGTGTTTTCAGTGATAATACTATGATGTATTCCTCAATGTCATTGTAAAATAAATAATTCATTGGCTTACTAGGTACATAAATATTTTTGAAAGTCATATATAATCAATTATCTTTCATATTTATCCCATCTTAAGTTTTGTAGTTCCTTCCCCTTTATCATGTACAAGGCATTCCAGCCATCACAATTTCAATAATCATAGAGTAAGTTTGACTTTTTGGTCTAATCTACTATCCAAGAAAAGAGATGGAACCATTCATACTGGTAAAAACTCTGATATATATTTCATAATCTTTGTTAATTTTTCTTAAACTCTTAATTCTATTGGGAAGTTCAATACAATATTATGTTCAATTTAAACTATTTTCATGTCTATTACCATAGATATATTTTTGCTTCTGAAAGGAAGACAAACATGTTATTCACTACGTAAAATTTTTTGTTCAGGTTATAAATAGGGAAAACTTTTGAATGTCAGGTAAAGCCTTGACCTTAATTTAGACCATTATAAGATAATCAGGGACAAGCTTCAGAAGCAAAGACAGAAAACCTTCTTATGCTGACAAGGCAGGCACAGAGGCTTTGAGAGGACTGTGATATTCACTGTTATTCAATTCCAACCCAATGTTCTTATTGCCTTCACAAAGTCCAACTCATTCCCAACCAACTTTTAGATAAGTGACTGAGTAAAATGAGCTACTGAAAATACACTACAACTTAATAACCTTCAAGATAAGCTTTAGTTTCACTATAAGGTTTCATCGTAGCAGTTGCCATATCTACAAAAGCCTTGCCTTCCCTAGGATCTTCATTTTAGGAAGTAGAAATAATAACATAATTGTTTGGACTCTGAGTAATGTGAATAGGTAATATCTGATCTATAATGCACACTTGGATCTTTTTCAACCTACCTATCTGGAGAAGAAAATCCAAACCCCCATAGTGCTAAATGTGGTTGGTTAAAGAAATTACTAATAGAATTATTCTTTTATACAGAATACAGGTTAAAGAAAAATTTCTTTCATCTAGCATAGGAATGGGAGATTTATCTGACAGTGTTAGATAGGCTTACTGAATGATGTGGTGGTTAAAAAAATTAATCTAGATTGATCTCTAAGTTCTAATGCCACATTCCCAAAATGGTCATTCTTAAAAGATGTTCCCTATCACAATCACAAGTTGTATCATCCACAATTATTCAACCAAATTTGGAGATTTCTTTTTTTTTAATGAAAGAAACTTTATTTTGAATAATAATATACATAGCACTCATCCCACTTAATTTTCATTGTGCATAGCCATGTATGAAAGTATACAGAAAAAAGGAACATTAGAAATAGCAAAGGATGAAATTGTATAAGTGAAAAAGACATTCAATATACCCATAACAGGCTTAGAAATATCATAAAGTAGGATCGAGTAGAAAAGAATAAAAACCATAAAAATATTACGGAGATTTCTGATATAAGTACTTTTTCCAGATCCATGGTTTAGGCTTTGATTTGAAGGTGATTGAGTCATAAGGATGGAGACCTCAGAGGTGATATTAGCAACCTTGTAAAAGGACTAGCGGTAACTAACCAGACCCCTTTTTGCCTTTCTGTCATGTGAGGACACGCTTTGTACCACTTCTGCCATGTCAGGATGCAGCAGAAATATCCTCACAAAACAATGAACGTAAGAACCTTGGTGTTAAACTTCCCAGCCTTCAAAAGTGTAAGAAACAAATGTCACTTGTTTATAAATTACTCAGTCTCAGGGATTTTGTTACAGAAATATAAGTAAACTAAGGAAGGTTATCTGCTATGATCATGAAGTTTTTTGCTTAACTGGAAATTTGCAAGAATATCACCACCCTGGTACATTCTGGAAAATAAATGTCCAGTTCTGTGCCTTTCTACCATTTGTCTCAGTTCCAAACTTAATTGTCGTAACCCCTATGGCCCTGGTCTCGATCATCGCAGAAAGGAACCAAGTGAGACATGGATTAGAAGTACAAGCTTGTAGGAGGCGGGCTAACCTTGATTGCAGGGTAGCCCTGAGCAACCTCCACGGCAGTCTTTTATTAGGACAGCACAAGACAGGTGAGGGGAGTATTAGACAATGACCACGTGCCCAAGGCTCACCATGGGCTGGGTTCTCTCTCTGCAAGGAGCACCTGCAAGGACAAATTGGCCTAGGGCCTGCCCCCCAGCTGCAAATCATCTTGCTCAGAGGTCGTGTGGCTCTTGGGGTCCTCTACGTTAAGTTTACTGTGAGTATATGTTAATGATAAAATCTTATACAATTCTCTAGTTGAGATCTTAAAAATATATTTTTTGATGAAAACTAAACTCTTCCTATTAGGAGATGAAGGTGAATGTTTGTCAATGAGATGATATTCAGTTTTCTTCATATTTTTAAAATCTCTCGTTCACGCACAGAGTCCCTTCAATTCTTATGTGTGTTACCTATTTAGTTTTTAATTTTATTTAATTTCTTAATACTTTCTTTTAATTTTTGGATACTAGTAAGATTAACACATGTGATCAATTCACTCGACTCTTATAAAACCATTCTAGGATTGAATGACTTTACCAAAATTGATGACCTCAAATTTTAGCAAACTTTTCTGAGCATATTTTATTTGTAATATAAGCCTTAGTTATTACACTGAATGCCCTAGAACTTGCTGCCCTACAAGCACTTTGGGGAAAGAATTATGCCAAATTTCAATATGTCAAGCTGTGATTAATCAACTTTATTCCCCAAAAGATTAAATTACTACTGCAAAAGGTCAATAAATGCTAATGATTGTTATCTGGCCTTAGAGCTATGAACAGAATTCTTTAAAAATGATTTTAAAAAAGAAAAGTCATTTTGGAATAAATGATTTAAAAAGTCAACTGAATTTGTTACTTTTGTTGTGAAAACCTTTTATATCTCAGCAATTACTAAGTGTCTCTTCTTCATCAGATATTGTGCTAAAAGGAACCAAAACAGTCATATGGAATAAATATTGTTCTCTAGTTGTATTGAAACCGAATGGAAAGGAAATGCAATTTTACTCTTTTGCTTAACAATACCTATTATGTATATCATATGTAGAGTAAGTGGCTGATATTTATAAATATTCTGAGGAGTTTATATAAACAGGTGTTGTTTAAGTATACTGAACTATCAAAAAACTCTGATATTAAATTGCATCCAAGTTATAGTATTTAAACAAAGAAAAATATTTTTTACCAGTTTACAAAAAATGAACTGAAGGTGCAAAAAGTTTTATAATCACAAATTCACACAAATGGTATTTTATCTTGAAATTCATTTACTTTTCATAAGACCATATGCTTACCATCTAAACAGTCAGGAAAAGAAAATATGAACAACTAGTAACTACAATGAATAGATGATTGATCTATTAGAAAATGTAAAATTATAGGGTTGGTTATAAAGGAGAATATCTTTTTTGAATGAAAAGATAAAATACATCATAAAAGGAAGGGATGATTTTAAAATGATTAGATAGTTTTCAAAAAGTAAAGATTTAGAGAAAAGCATGTGTAAAGACACAAGGGCATATGGGTGCAGTTCAAGGATGGTTATGTGACTGCAGAAAGGTTTTAAAAGTAGGACTTTCATTTTTCTCCAAAGGAAAAATAATATAAAGACATAAAATTCGAAGCTGCAGTTGATTTGGGGGGCACAGTAGAGTAGTTTTTTTTCAAAATGTTTTCTTAGAATATTATATTCATAAGATGTTACACAGATAATACAAGGAAAGGAATATATGATTCAAATTGGTTTGAGAAAATGTTATCATTTATATAATTTAGTTGGAGTCCTAATATCCATCCTTATTTTAATGCCATAACTATTAAAGAGAAATTATTCAATGATAGTTGTCAAAGCCCAAAAAGGAAGGCTTTGCTCAGGATCATCACAAGAAATGTAAGAACCACTATCATGGAATCTGCAGAAGGAAAGAGACTGGGCTCAACTCTGACTACAATGCTGGCAATATAGTGTCTGGGGACTAAAGAGTTGTGGCATCCCATGTCCCCAAGGCCCCTCTGCCTATAGGATAGCAAAAGCAGTAGATAAATCCTTAGACAGAGTCCACTAGGACCCCATTTCTGCAATGGAGGCTTCCTTATCTTAAAAATTAAATCTGTCCTTTCCCTTACTCCCGTGGTCAGTGAATTCTTTTTTTTTTTTTTTTTTTTTTTTAATTGTTTGGGATGCATTGACGGTACTAATAACTAGGCTATACTTTTTGCTTTTGTTAGCTAAAGTCCCTTTTAGAACTGTGTGCCGGGCCCGGGCCGGGGGGGGTGCGGTGGGGGGCGGGCGGGGGGTGCGGGCGGGGGCGGCGGGGGGGGGGGGGGGGGGGGGGCGGGGCGCGGGGGGGGGGGGCGG
>CAUYRH010121101.1:0-13888 GCA_963574655.1 Perodicticus potto | reverse complement strand
AAACTATCTGGGAATACTGCTATACTAACATATTAACCACAGTATAATCATTCATAGGAAAACAGTAATTAAGCAATGAATTGAATTAAATAACAAAGTTCAAACTGTCATAAACTCATATGAGTTTATACTCATAAACTCTATGAGTTTAGGGCATTTTCTTTAATTGGGAAATGCAGCCTGTTCCTATCATTCAGGACTCACAGTTCATTGTCACCCTGTCTGAGAGGCAAGACTGCCTAATTATCCAAAGTAGCTTTCCTACCCAGTCTCTACTACATCATGTTTCTTGCTTTTCTAATAATTACTACTATCTCAATTATCTTGCTTGCTTGTTTGTGCCTGTATACCTCTATTAGAATGTAATCTCCACAGGGCAGAGATTTTTGTTTTGTTTTCTAAGAATTAACAATGATTGGTAAAGTAACTAGCATATTAGGTACCGCATAAATATTTGTTAATGAATAAATTCCCTCCTATCTCCTTTCCACTATTCTTTCCATCATCCTCAACCTTGTCTTTTTTGATACTTTCAATCAAACTGAGACACACAGATCTCTTCCTTTTCTCTTCTTCAGACTTAGTTTTTGTGAATTAGCTGTCTACATTAGTTTTGTTTATTTCCATACTTTCTCTCTCCTCATCTCACCACAACCTGGCCTCTATTCCTGTGCATGGTAGTATTTCCATGACAACAGACACTACTTACATTGTATTACCTTCATCTTTTAAAGAATTTCTCTTTTAAAGATTGTCATCCTTTGGACATATATTTCCCTGGTTTTCCCCTATTGTCTTTGGACCTTTCTTTTCAGTATCCTCTGAAGTTCCTTCTGCCTAATAAATGACACTGCTCAGGATTCTACCTTTGAGCTCCCTTCACTTTTTTAATTTTAAAGAATCTGAGCAGCTCCATTTCTATAGCTTCAATTATTGTCTATATTCTTGAGGGAACAGATACAGAAAGAGTACATGAGACAAAGACAAAATACTTTCCAAAGAGGGTATCATCAATTAAAATAGGTTCAATCCCTTGTGAAAGGATAAGAATCTCATACCTTTGGATGGAACTATGTTTGGCAAAAGTTCAAAGACCAAAAAAAGAAAGCAAGTCATACTAAAAAATGAGCATGGGTTTCAAGCGGAAAGTGGAATACTAACTCACCTGGAGTGAGTCAGCTTCCTGTTTCTCCTCCTGTACACTCCCGTTTTGGAGAGCAGAGTCCTTGCAGAGTGTATCTGAGGAAGATGAAGGAAAACATTACGGATTCAAGTTTTGCCCTACAGCAACTTAAACATTGTAATTGTGTTCTCTGAAACTTTCATTCCACTCAAAGAAAAATCTATATACAGGTCAAGTTCTTTATAGATTATTCTTTCTCCCTACTTATCTAATTTGAATTTTGGCCAGGAAACCACCTCTTTGTACCCTCCAAGTACTATTATCTTAGAAGTTGTTTGATATACTTGTACCTCCCTATTCCTACACCCTCATCATTTTTCTTGTACAAAAAAAAGACTTTAAGAGGTTCATGCCATTGAGCATAACATCCTGATGCAACATTAAGCTACTGCATGTTCATTTTTCAACAGATATTTACAGAGTAGCTCCTCTTTATGAGGTATACAGATGCCTCCCCTCAGACAGCCTAGACTATAGTGAATGACTAACACTAAAATAAGTACTTGCACAAACCAATAAAAACTTTAGCTACTTGGCCCACATGCTTCCCATCTCAAATCCTTACAGTACTCTTATAGGTAACTACAACACTGGCACAGGCAACTCTTCCAACAACCCAGACTGATAGAGTTTGTACATTCTTATTTTTAATAACCATCAGCAACTAATCTATTTTCTTGTTTATACTCTGGTCTTTATTACTTAAGAATTATTCTACCATAAGAATAAACTTGAATGAGTCAATCTCCAAATACATCTTCCTGCCCTTTCAGTTTTCACTTGCTTATTCTTTGTATCTGTTCCACCTTTTACTAAGTTTCTACCACAGTATCTTGATGCTTTAATTTTCTCCCAGTCTATCACCCTTCTTGTGAAGTCACTTCATCCACATGCAGCTTAGATTTTAAATTTAAAAAAAAAAAAAAGAGGTAACATTCACATAATGTAAAATTTGTTGTATTAATCATTTTCAAGTATACAATTTTTGGCTTTAATTCACAGTGTTGTGCAACTATCACCACTATCTAGTACCAGCACATTTTCACTGCCCTCAAAAGAACCCCATATACAGTTAGGAGTCACTCCTCATTCTCCCTTTCCCCATACTGTGTCTATGAATTTGCCTATTCTGGATATTCCATACAAATTTAATCATATAATATGGGCTTGACGGCTCTTAGCATGTTTTAGAGGTCCACTTATGTTATAGCATGTACCAGTACTTCATTTCTTTGGTGGCTGAATAATATCCTACTGCATGTATATACCACAATGTATCCATTCATCAACTGACGCACATTGGGTGACCTCTACTTTTTATAATGTTGCTGGGAACATTCATGTACAAGTCTTTATGTGAATATGTGTCTTCAATTCTTTCAAATATGATAAGTCCATATTTACCTTTTTGAAGAACCACCAAACTGCTTTCCATAGTGGCTAAACCATTTTCTATTCTCAACGACAATGTATGGTGATTGCAATTTCTCCACATCCCAGTTAATACTCATTCCTTTTTTACTTTATTATTTTTTTGAATTATTATTATTTTGAGACAGAATCTTAGTTTGTTGCCCACGGTAGAGTGCCATGGCATTCCTTTTATTTTTTGTAATTTTTATATCTAAGTAGATGTCAAGTGGTATCTCAGTGTAGTGTTGATCTGCAATTCCGTGACTAATAAAACAGAACATTTATTCTTATGCTTGTTGGCCACTGGTATATCTCCTTTAGAGAAATGTCCCTTTAAGTCCTTTGCCCATTTAAAAAACTGTGCTGCTTTATTCTCATTTTGTGTTACAAGAGTTCTTTATGTTTTCCTGATACTAGACCCTAATCAGATGATTTTCAAAATATTTTCTTTCTGTAGATTTCTTTGTCACTGCTTGACAGTATCTTTTGATGAACAAAAGGTTCTCACTTGATAAACTTATTACTTATATTTTTGGTACCATATTTAAGAATCAATTACTAAATTCAAGGTGATGAAGACTTAATCCCTATGTTTTCTTCTGAAGTTTTATGGTTTTAGCTTATAGTTAAGTGAATAATCCATTTTCAGTTAATTTTTATATACAGTATGAGCTAAGACTCTTACTTCAATCTTTTGCACATGGATATCAAGTTGCCCCAGCACCATCTGCTAAAATACTATTATTTTCTTAATGTCTTGGCATACTTGTCAAAAATCAACTGACTACAGATGTATGCATTTCTAGACTCTTAATTTATTCCAGTACCACACAGCTTTCACTATTGTAGCTTTGTAGTGAGTACTGAAATCAAGAATTATCCTAAAACTGTTGTTATCAACACTGTGGCTGTTTGGCTATCTGAGGTTCTGTCCAGTTCCTTATGAACTTTAGGATTAGTTTGACCATTTCTGCAGAAAAGGCTGCTGGAATTTTGACAAGGATTATATTCGAATCTGTACATCATATTGGGGGGTATTACCATCTTAATAATATTAAGTCTTCCAAATATATGAACACAGGATATCTCTCCATTTACTTAGGTCTTTTAATTTCTTTTAATAATGGTCTATAGCCAAGTCAAACCTCTTGATCTATTAAATACTTTCTTCTTGATGCATTATAGGTGAAATTGTTTTCTAAGTTTCATTTTAGGACTGCTCATTGATAGTATATAAAAATACAATTGATTTTTATGTGCTGATCTTGTTTCATGCAACTCTAAGAGCTTATAATCTCCTGGTAGAGATAACTTTATTTCTTCTTTTCCAATTATGATATCTCTTATTTCCTTTTCTTGCCTTATTGCACTGGATTAGAACCTCTAGTATCATGTTGAATAGAAGTGGTAAGAGTGGGTGCCCTTACTTTGTTCCTTATGCTACAGACAAAGCTCTCACACTTTCATCAGTAAGTATGATGTTAACTGGGGGGTGTTCATAGATGCCCTTTGTCAGGCTGAGAAAGTTCTCTTCTGGTCCTAGCTTAAATGGTTTTAAAACCATGAAAATGCACTGAATTTTGTCAAATGAATTTTCTGCATCAATTGAGCTGATAATGTAATTTTTTCCCTTTCATTCTATTAGTATGGTATATAAAATGGACTTCTGTTTTTGAACCATTCTTGCATTTCTGAGATAAATCTCATCTGGTCATGGTGACATACTGCTGGAGTTGATTTCCTAATTTTCTTTTCTTGGATGACTTGGTCTGGCTTTTGCATCAGGTTAATCCTTGCCTCACAGAATAAGTGAGAAAGTGTTCTCCTGTTTAGTTTTTATTTAAAAGAGTTTAAGATTGGTTTGGTTTATAAAAGATTAGGTGGCTGTAACATGTTAGTTACATCTCCTGTTTTCTATTCGGTTCCAGATGTCTACATCTCTATCTTTGTGCCATTACCATGCTGCTTTGATCACTATGGCCTTAAAGTCTGGCAGGCTGATGCCTATGGCTTTGTTTTTATTACTAAGAATTGCCTTAGCTATACGGGTTTTTTTCTGGTTCCATAAAAAAATGAAGAATTAATTTTTACAAGTCTTAAAATTATGATGTTGGTGTTTTAATAGGGATGGCATGGAATCTGTAGATTGCTTTGGGAAGTATAGACAGTTTAACAATGTTGATTCTTTCCAGCCATAAGCATGGTATATTCTTCCACTTGTTAATATCTTCTGCTATTTCTTTTCTTACGTTTTCATAATTTTCTTTATAGAGTGCTAGGAGAATGGGGACCAAAGATCCCATTCTTGGCAAAGGAAAGCACCCCCAGAAAGACAGGAAAACTAAAAAGTAAGCTGAGTGAGTTGAAACAAAGAAAATTCAGCTATTTTACATTTAAGCTAGCCATTGCTAGCAAGCTTCTTGCCTTTTCTGAAATTCTAGCCTGTTGGGGATATAGCTTACAAACACCCTGCTGGGTCCGTGAGCACTCTGAGGAGAGTAAACTCTGAGGAGAGTAATGGCCATAGAAAAGATTATGGCAAGTCCTAGAAAAGACACATCTTCTAGGGTGTTTCCTGCTCATTAAACAGGCAAAGCAGATATTCATTGTGGAAATTTGCATTTGCCTGGAACAGAGACCAAGGGAGTAGCTTGAGCTCTGAGATACGGGCAGAAGAGCTTGTATCTCTTATCCCAGATGAAAATCCTCTGTGGTGGTGATAGAAGGAAAATGCCTACCTCCAGGGGAGATTAATGCAGTGGTGGTGTTTTATTCTACAGAGAACTAAAAATGCTCATCATCCCTAATCATCAGAGAAATGCAAATCAAAACCACCCTGAGGTCTCACCCCAGTAAGAAAGGCCCACATCACAAACTCTCAAAATTACAAATGCTGGCATGGATGTGGAGGGAAGGGAACATTTTTACAATGCCTGTGGGACTGTAAACTAATACAACCCTTTGGAAGGAAGTATGGAGAACCCTCAAAGAACTCAAGCCAGACCTCCGTGTGATCCCACAATCCCATTACTGGGCATCTACCCAGAAGAAACAAAATCATTTTACCATAATGACACTTGCACTAGACTGTTTATTGCAGCACAATTTACAATGGCCAAAATATGGAAACAGTCTAAATGCCCACCAACCCAGGAATGGATTAACAATTATCTCTGGAGGCTGAGGCAAGAGAATCGCCTAAGCCCAGGAGATGGAAGTTGCTGTGAGCTGTGTGACACCACGGCACTAGAGGGCGATAAAGTGAGATGCTGTCTCTACCAAAAAAAAAAAAAAAAAAAAAATCATAAAGCCATATTGTTTTCTGATTAATGATTCAGTCTTTTGTCAGGTGAGTTCAGATGTTCTGTTTTTTCTTGAATCAGTTTGAGCAGTTTTGGGGATATATATATTTCAACTAAATTATCTAATTTGTTGGCACATAACATTCATAGTATTTTTACAATGTTTTTTACTTATGCAATGTCAGTAGTAAAATCCTCATTTTTCCTGATTTTAGTAATTTGAGTCCTCTTTTTCTCTTGGTTAAGTGTGGCTAAACCTTTTGTCAATTTTGTTTTTTCAACAGACTCACTTTTGGTTTTCTTGATTGTATTGTTTTTCCAGTCTCCATTTCGTTTATCTTTGCTCTAAGCTTTATTATTTTCTTTTCTCAGCTTGCTTTGTGTTCAGTTTATTTTTCTTTTTATAATTCCGTAAAGTCATTTGAGATTGATCTTAAGTTTTCATATGTTGTGTTTTTGTTTCCTTTACTCTCAAAGTGTTTTCTAATTCCCTTGTAATTTCTTCTTTAATCCACTGGTTATTATATAATTTCCACATATTTGTGCATTTTCCAGATTTCTGTCATTGATTTCTAATTTCATTCTGTTATAGTTAGAAGATATTTCATTATTTCAATTGATTAAAATGTATTAACACTTATTTTCTGGTATAATATATGTTCCCTATGTACTTGAGAATGTATTCTGTTGTTGGGTAGAAAGCTATGTATATCTGTTAGATTAAGATGGCTTGTAGTGTTTTTCAAGTCTTCTACTTCCTTTTTTAGTCTTTTATAAAATATTTCTATTTGTTAACAAAAGTGAGGTGAAGGGTGGTGGGTTCAAGCCTGGCCCTGGTCAAACTGCAACAAAAAAATAGCTAGGCGTTTTGGCAGGTGCCTGTAGTCCCAGCTACTCAGAAGACTGAGGCAAGAGAATTCCCTAAGCCCAGGAGTTGGAGGTTGCTGTGAGTTTTGTGATGCCACAGCACTCTACCAAGAGCGATTAAGTGAGACTCTGTCTCTACAAAAAAAAAGAAAAAAAAGAGGTGAAGTCTCCAACTATTACTCTTGATCAATTTCTCTTTCATCTGTTTTTCCTTCATATATTTTGGTGCTCTGATTGTTATGATTCTTGCTCATCTAGTGACTTTTAAGAATTAATTTTGTAAAGTCTATATTCTTTGGTGTGTGCCCAGTTAAGTCTCTGTTTTCTTAGCTTAGTGGTCAGCAAGTGACTCTAGAAATTTCCTTAAATGCTGCAATACTGAAATCTAAAACCATCACCCAATCTTTGCAGATGTACCAAATATGTTGGAGCACACCTCTAACAGTCAGATAGTTTCAACTCAACCTTAAGTCTGCTTATGTGAAGCCTCAAGGTTAACTAGAGGTGAGATATAAGGCTTTCTTAGGTCTTTCTGAGCATGCCCCTAGCCATTATTCCAAAAGCATCTCATTCTTCAAGCCTTCGGAGCAGTCTTTTCAAGGAACAATCAGGCAGGTTGAAAGATACAACAAAAAACCTTTCCTCACAACCTTTCATTTCCTTCTCAACCAGATTTCTCACAAATAATCTATAATCACTATCACATTCCCATCTCCTATTTCATTGAGAATTTTTCATTGAGATAAATTCTCACTCTGTTGCCCAGGCTAGAGTGTTGTAGCATCATAGTTCACAGCAACCTTAAACTCCTGGGTTCAAGTGATTTCTTGCTTCATCCTTCCAAGTAGCTGAGCTGGGACAAAAGGCACGCACCACAATGCCTGACTAGTTCTTAGAAGAGACCGACTCCTGCTCTTGCTCAGGCTGTTCTCAATCTCCTGAGCTGAAGAGTGCTAGGATTACATGAGCCACAGCACATGACCCTAACTTTTTTTGACCCATTTAATGGGCAGAATAATAGCTCACAACAATGTCAACACCCTAATCCTCAGACACAGGGCAAAAAGGATTCTACAAAGGTGATAAAAGTCTAGGACCTTAAGATAAAGTCCTCAATTAGGTGGTCCCTATCTAATCACATGAATTCTGAATGTAAAGAACCTTCCCAGCTGAGAGGTCAATGGTTGCAGGGAGCGGGGGTAAACATGCATATACAACAGAATGAAGTGTCAGAGACATGGCAATATATGGAAAAAAAGAACTTGGCCCAGTGTTGCCAGCTTGGATGTTGAGGGAAGGGGACTATAAGCCCCAGAAAGACGCACATTACTATGATTACCCTTGATTTTAGCCTAGGGAGACCCAAGTTGGACCTCTGATCTACAGACTTGAAGAACACATTTGTGCTATTTTAAGCCAGCATGTTTATGGCAATTTGTTATAGGAGCAACAGAAAATGAACACAATCCATGACAAATAAGGATCCCCTCAGCTTCTCTGTAAAAAGCCTACAAATTCCTTCATGAATAATTTCAATACATTATTTTCAATACTCATCTTAACAGGACCTCTTTGTTGTACTGCTATTGAATACTACCTCCTTAAAGAGTTCTCTTAGCTCAGATACCTATCTTTACTGATTCTTTGACTTCTAGAATATGCCTTTCTAGCTGCCTCTTCTTCTGCTCAACTCATTTTATATTTTCTAAGATAAGGAATGAATATAACAATAATAGCAACATAATTACTGTCCCCAATCAACAATTCCCTATCAAATATCCAACTGACTTATGTCTTATAAGGTCCACCACACATTCACATGATTCTAAATCCCTCTGCCATACCCCTCACTGCTTCCTTAGAAACTGGATTATCTTAAGGTTTCTACAGTTTGAATGTTATGAACGGTATTAGTATGGTCTAGCTTAATATGTTTCTCTATCCTCTATATTTCTTATAACTGGTAGGTGGATCTAGAGTGGCTCTTAAATATTGATGCTAACATTCTGTATGTTTCCTACTTCTGCTCAAACTTGTAAGCATCCACGTCTTCTCTTTCTGAACACTAAAACCAGACTGTTACCTATATGTTGGTTTATTCATTGTGGAAGTCTCAGAGACTTTAGATTCAGCATGCCACATAATTAATGTACCCAACCCCACCCACTCCCATAAAATTTGCTACTTACATTCCACTCATTCAAGTCAGTATGAGTGAATTTATGTCAAGACTTATCCTACTCAGATAAAACAAACAAACAAAAAAAACAAGACTTATCCTATACATGCCTGATCTAGTCACTAATTCCCTTCAGTTCAAAGCCTCTGTTTTCCTAAAACTCATTCTCTAACACCTAACCTATTTCAATAGTCTCCTAATTGGTTTTCCTGTTTTCAGAACCCTCAGGACTCTCCTTTCCATAGAAGTTAGTAAACTTTTTCCATAGAGGTTCAGATAGCGACTATTTTAAGCTTTGCAGCCAATTCAGTCTCTGCTACAACTGCTCAACTGTGGTTGTAGCGACAGACAAAATGATAATGAATACATATGGCTATGTTCCGATTAACTGTTATTTCCAAAAATATTTGGCCTGTGGGCCATTATTTTTCCAACTCCTATTCTACACTGATGCCAACATAATATTTTTCAAAGGGAAATCTAATTCTCTATTTATATTAAGCACAGAATAAATTTCAGGCTTCCTAATAGAATAATATAAAGTCTTTCATGATCTGGCACTTACATTCTCTAGCTTCAGAAGTAGGTAACTTCTTTTCACATAGAAAGGGTCTACTATTCTAATTTTCTATGCTCTCACCTTCATCTTTAAGCATTTCAATCACATCTTCTATGAGGCTCACCACTTCTTTGCTGCTCTTAGGATGTTGCAAATTCACCCAAAACCTGACTTCTTCAGGGAGGATTGCCAGGAATTGTTCTAGCACCAACAGTTCTAGGATCTGTTTCTTTGTATGAATCTCTGGTCTTAGCCACTGAAGACAGAGCTCCCAGAGTTGGCTCAGGGCTTCATGGGGCCCAGACACTTCCGAATACTGGAAATGTCTGAACTTTTGACGAGATGCTTCAGAGTCATATGTCTTCATCATGGGAATGGTTTCTTGCTGCCAAGATATATTTGTCCTCAGAACCTCACTTATTTCATGTAGAGCCAGGTTGTGAGGTTTAGAGAAGGCCATCAGGTTGTCCAGAAGCTGCATCTTCCTAGGTAGAACTCCCACTCCAGTTTAAATGTGTCTTACTAGAGGATTCCAATAATTCTTAGGCTTGCACTAAGCACCTGTGTACTACAGGCAGTATAATTTGAGACAAGTACTATCACAATAAAGAGAAAAGTTTCAGGAGCTTCAGACACAAAGCCAAAATTCAGCTGCTGGAGAGGCTGAAAAAAGAAGAAATACAACCCATAGGTAACATTTACTATCATAGTGTTAAAAGTTAAAATTGTATAATAATTTTAAAATTACCTAAGAAAAATAAATATGAATTCCTTCTAGTTTTGCTTTCCTTTCTTAGCACAGAAAAATATTCTCCTTTACTCCCAACATGTTCCCCCAAAGCAAAAACACAAACATATCCTGAAACAAATGACAAAGGAAACAGTCATTTCATTTAAAAAAACTTCATAATCGAACTGCAAATATATTTCTTCTGTATCAGTTAATAAATCATTTTTGCTTTAAAACTAAGCAAATTTTGGGCGGCGTCTGTGGCTCAGTGAGTAGGGCGCCGGCCCCATATACCAAGGGTGGCGGGTTCAAACCCGGTCCCGGCCAAACTGCAAGAAAAAAAAAAATAGCCAGGCGTTGTGGTAGGCGCCTGTGGTCCCAGCTACTTGAGAGGCTGAGGCAGGAGAATCGCCTAAGCCCATGAGTTGGAGGTTGCTGTGAGCTGGGACTCCATGGCACTCTACCGAGGGGGACAAAGTAGGACTCTGTTTCTAAAAAAAAAAAAAGAAAAACTAAGCACATTTTCAGATAGGATATTCAGGCTATTAAGGCTTCTGACTAGATATACCTAAGAAAACCTTTTCCTAAGTTCTCATTAAAATACCAATAAAGTTCTATAAAATGAGCAAAACTGGCAATAGCACTAGAAATTAGAGACAATTATTAAAAACATACTAAAGTAATATCCAGGAACTATTTCATTATTAGGCATGAATCAAAAAGTATGTTCCTAAACTACAACAGTTCAGTTACCATTTGTCAGAACTTATTATAGATCAGTATGCAATGCCTGCTAGAGGGGTTTAGGCATGACTAAACATTTAGACTTACAGACTAACCCATAGATCATGTTTAACAACAGTTCACTCACAAGGCAAAAAACACGGAGAAATAATAGGCATTTTTCTTCAGTGGGAGTCTTTGCAGAGTATAGCTTGAGCTCAGGGATAGTAAACCCATCTAAGTGATGCAAGAAGCACTCTGACTGAAAAGCCTTCCCACAGACTCTCTCATAATAACTGACCATAGCTTTTAGGGTTACCCTAAAGAGGCTGACAAATTACAGGGGTCACTACATTCAGAGAAGTCCAGATATAGCTTGCTATGTGATTTAAGGTTCTCTCAGTCCAGACCCAATTTCCTGTTCAGGGGTCATTTTTTGATTTCTAGGGCAGTACTTCTCAACCAGGGAGATCTGGCAATGTTAGGAGACAGTTTTGTTGTCACAGGTGGAGGTTAGGAAAGCTGGTAAACACCCTGCACAGGACAGCTCCCTAAAGAATTATCCAACTGCAAATGTTAATAATTCCAAGGTAACATATATACACTGGATAGGGGTACGTACTTTGGAGTCATACCAACTGAGTTCAAATCCTAACTATACTAGTTACTAAATGTATAAACTTGAACAAATTATTTTAACTCAACTTGAGTTCTCAAATGTAAAATGAATATAACAGTATCTGATGAAATTATAGGGATTAAAAGTTTTCATCTCCCTTCTTGGCACATAGTAAGCTCTTCATAGATTATCATATAAGCACATGTATGTTGCAACATGTTAGTAAATTTTACATACTGGCCAACAGTTTGTACAACCCTGTTTACTGGCAATGCCCTTGTGAACAGAGCATTCAACATTCAAATAAAGATTAGTGAGCAGAGTGGGTTCAGAAGGATACATGGGAATCTGTTTAGTAGAAGGAAAAAAGAACAATTCTCAAAAGTCAGAGGAGAACATTTTAGAATATGACTTTGTTTTAAAAGTCTAGAAATGAGTAGCATCTGTAAGATAAAGGTGAAGAAAATGTAGAAGAGCACTGTAATCTAGTTGATAAAACGATTCCCCATGAGCATAGTGGCTTAATAATTCTGATACTATTATAAATGTATACTAGAATTAAAGAAATAAATAGAGGCAGATGGTAAGAGGCAGGTTTCACAATGTTTAAGTAAGAGTTTACAGATAACTAAGGAAAGAAAGCTAGAATGATCCATGTGGTAATAGATTAGAATTGGAAACATAATTATGAATTCATGTTTAACTTAGATGAAGATGGTTACATACAGAAATATTTACAGATATGGGCATATACATAGATTTATATAAACACATATTTCTTTGCTCTGTCAGCTGATCAGATCAAAAACAACCCAGTAGCAAAAGAAACATCTAACTTCTGTATCTCGGTTTCTAATATCATTTTCCAATAAGAAGAATCAGGACTTTTTGAAGAAATGGCTCTTTCTAGGACTGCACCATACAAGATAAGCGTGGAGCATTTTATAGTGCCAGAAGTAAAGAAGTGCTTAAAAATCAAACAAAACCAAAGTATTTACTGGGGCATGTCAAAGGCATACAGGAAGCATAGAGAGACCCCCTATGACTAAAAGCTGGAACAACAGGAGCAACAGAATCAAGGAATATTAAATTATAATTCAAACTATAAAAACCTATAAGCCATTAATATAAATGATAGCTTATTGAATAAACAAATGAGGGAGCAGAGACAAATCATCTATGCAGAAGAATTCCAAATAATTTATTCAGATTTTCAGCCCTTCAGGAAGTAAAGCATAACTCTTCATCCCTTGAATATGGGATAAAGAGACAAAGACTATACTAAGAGACAGTAAATACAATAAATTAACAGTGGAAAAGACCTTCCAAAGACTAGTATGAGACAGTAAATATGGTAAATTAACAGTGTAAAAATATGACAAACACACTATCTCAGCTAGGCAATCAAGATTACACCAAAGTGGAGTGATGCTGATAGTGTCTACTCTTGCGATTGATAAAAAATGGCATTTTACATTTCTTAAACTGATAGATAGCTTCAATCTATGACAAACGCACAGCTAATATTTTACTGAATGGAGTTAAACTGAAAGCTTTTCCACTTAGAACTGGAAACAGACAAGGCTGTCCTCTGTGGCCATTATTATTCAACATAGTGCTAGAACAGGGGTCCTCAAACTATGGCCAGCGGGCTACATGCGGCCCGCCGAGGACGTTTATCCAGCCTGCTGGGGTTTTTTTCCTCCACTGCCTGTCCTGTTTAGCAGCGGACTCATCCTGGGGCCGCAAAATCTGTTAGTGGAAAAACCATTGGTTGCATTCCCAAATAAAACATGTGTGGAGTCACTGGGAAAGTTGCAAAAGTAGTTCCAATTTAGATTTAAAGAGCTTCATCTCCATGACCAGGACATACAGCTTTTCCATAACCCATTTTCTATTGACCTTGAAAATGTAGAGGTCAGTCCCTGAAGTTGCCGCCCCAGCCTCCGGCACCACCTTGGGCTGGTGTCTCCTGCAGGCGGTAGCCAGGTGCTGCAGGGTGCGGCAGGGGCGGCTGAGTGAGTGCTCTTGCAGCTCCGGCTTTCCAGCTTCTCCATGGGGCTGGCCTGCCGCGCCCAGATGCTCTAAGAACGTTTCCACTGTTGTTTGGAGGACACACGCAGTGGGATTCAGAATTCCTGGAGAATTGCCTTTGTGAGAAGCTGGAAGTATTTCTTTAAACTCTATCTCTTAGTTTTTCAAAGAAAAATCAAGAAACCATGAACAACATTAGTAATGAAGAGTTTGACTGCCACTTGCTTGATGAAGGTTTTACTGCCAAGGACATTCTGGATCAAAAAATCAATGAAGTTT
>CAUYRH010121099.1:0-15705 GCA_963574655.1 Perodicticus potto | reverse complement strand
ATGGCCAGGCATTGTGGCGGGTGCCTGTGGTCCCAGCTACTTGGGAGGCAAAGGCAGGAGACTCGCTTGAGCCCAGGAATTGGAGGTTGCTGTGAGCTGTGATGCCACGGCACTCTATCCAGGGTGACAGCTTGAGGCTCTGTCTCAAAAAAAAAAAAAAAAAAAAAACAAAAGAAAAGGCTGCAGTGAGCTAGGATCGTGCTGCCACACTCCATCCTAAGTGACAGAGTGAGATGCTGTCTTAAAAAAACAAAACAAAAACAGCAAACTATCTTTTATTATGTGAGTTATTTTTAGTTTTATTGCTATCAATACTACAATTTTAATACTACAATATACTGCAAAATATAGTAAAAATACATATATATTTATTAATATCTCTACTTTGTTAGGACTGTTTCACAGATGTGAAATGATCATATATCCAAGGATTTAAATGTATCGATTTATTTTTAAAAGCATAGCAACATATATTCTACCCGTACACTATGGAAAAAGTGTGTATTTTATTCTATTTTCACCAACATTGGCTTAAGAACATAAAAACACCTTTTGTCCAATTTGACATGAGAAAAAGTTTTAACCTGTTCATGAATTGCAAATTTTATAAGATTATTTTAGATTCACGTACGATCGTAAGAGATGATACAGAGAAGTCTTTTATCCACTTTACCCAATTTGCTCCAATAGTAGCGTTTTGCAAAACTTTTGCACTATCACAGCCAGGATCTTGCCATTTATGTAATTCCTGATCTCTCCAGTTCGACTTGGCACGTGCCTGTGCATTTAGTTTCACACAACGTCATCATGTCTGAAGTTCACATGGACGCCACCACAATAACGAACATTTTTTTTACCGTACGTATTTTTCATGGTGCCTTTGAATAACCATGCCCTCCTCTCTTCTGCCTATCCCACCAACTGATTCCTAACCCCTGGAAACCACTGATCATTCCTCCACTTCTAAAATCTTGTCACATAAAAAATATCATTTAAATAGAATCACACGGCACGTAACTTTTGGGAGATTGCTTTTTTCCACTCAGTGTCATTCCCTAAAGATTTACAAGATCCTTCCAAGTTTTATCAAGCATCAACAGTGTGTCCTTTCATAGTACGGATACACCATATTTCACCAAACCATTTATCTGTTAAAGGGCACTTAGGCTATCCTTGGTTTGGGTTTGTTACGGATAAAGCTGCTGTGAACAATCACACACAGGTTTTTTGTGTGAGCACAGTTTTCATTCCTCTTCCAATAAAACACAAGAATACAATATAAAGAAAAACTGCCAAACTATTTTCCTGAGTGGCTGTCTGTTTTTTTTATTCCAACCAGACAAAGATGTGTGTATGTACATATATACACAAATATACACAGACACACACATCTTACACAGGTTAAGTATAAATGAACACATGTCCTATCGGTTCTGTTTTTCTGGAGAACCCTGACTAATACAGCAGGGGAGGATATTTTTGATATCTTTTTTGGCCAGTGAATGAAGAGGTTGAGATTGACGTGCCACACATACGCTGTGTGATCTTAGCCAAATCATTTCTTCTCCTGAGACATGGTTTCTATAACATAGAAAATTCCTAACAATCTTTCAATTATACCTTTATATGAATATAAAATAAGAACAGACTTCCATGGTTGATTATAAACTGTAGAACCTAGAAAGGGTTTGTGAATTACTTTTCTTGTAACAGAAAAAAAAAAGAATGACTTTGTCTACAGAGTAGGAATTGATCTTTCTGAAAACTCAGGTAATGTGTGGGTCCTGGGACATACTATTTCCCTCAAAAGTAAGCTGCTGGACATAGCAAGTTGATTTACTGCAAGCAAAATGAACTTCCCGGAAGTTTTTCCCATTTCCTGAGTTACAAAACAAGTCACCTAATCACCACCTTAACTTCATCCTATATTTGTTTATGGAAAGTATTTCTCCAAACATTTTGAAATGCTGTATTGATGGTTACATCTAAGCTTTGGAAATGCTTCATACCATAGAAAAAGAAAGTCAGCAATCTCAAAGAAGAACCCAAATTGCTGCAACTGTAAAAATGAGCTCCAAGGTCAAATGAGAGCAAATTCTCCACCCGCCTTGCGACAGTGTGTGCTCTGGGGGCTGAGAAGGTAATAAAAAGCTGCTCTCCTGCATCATTTGACTCCTAGACTTCAAGCGTCCCTTGGAAATAGTGTGCCAATAAACTTCTTTATTGGATCTTTGAGCATCATCCCAGTTGATGAGCACAAACATGTGCAAAGGCAAGTGATACAAAGAGAAAATGAGAAAAACAGAACGAATGAAGAAAGACTCCAGCAAGTCTAGCCTAATGTAGTCTCGTCTACATTCTTACCTTAGGATCACGTGAGGTACCTGCTAAAAGCACAGATTTCTGGGTCCACCCCTGACTGTTTTAAGCACAATCTTAGAAAGTAGCACTCAAGAGCATGGTATTGTTAACAAGCTCCCTGGGTGATCCTTAACCAGCAACCCAGTGCTATCCCATGGCCTTCCATATGAAACACAATTTTATAGATAGAGAAATGAGTGTTATAAAGGATATTTCCCCCCAAAGGCAAGATCATGCTCCCCAAAACTAGTACAAGTGGAATTGGAACTCTTGCCTCTTGCTACTGTTCAGGTGCTCCTAACCATTTGTGACACATTGTCTCTATAAAAGATTCATTCTCACTTTTTTTTTCTTAAGGAAATCATATAGGACCCCATCTGGTTCCACATTTTTTCACTCTTCTTCCACCCCAGACTGAAGGTGAGGCTATGTTCTATAAATGTGAGCTCGTTTCTAATCGTCGCTGTCCCCTCCCAGTTTCATCTCCTGACACAGCTGACTCTAGTCCTTCCCTTCAGAAGGGTCAAGACCTTCTTGCTAGCAGCTTATTCCTTTTCTCTCTACCCAGTTCCTGAGTTAATGCCACTTTTTAAAATCTTTGTTCTCACAATGAAGATTTTTTTTTTCCAACCCGTGTCATAGTTCGATGTTCTCTATCCATTTGCTGGCTTTAATCTGCTTTTAAGTTCCTCTTTCATAGAGAAGAGTCCTATTCCTAAAACTCAGGCCGGTGGCTAAGCCCAACTACTCTGATGTCACTGTCCAGGTGTGAAATGGCCCATCCCAGAACCTCCATCAACACACAGCTAACCCAACCATCAGAACATCATGCTACTTCATCCAGCGTGCCAGTCCGGACTTCCCACAGAGACTGATTAACCATAGTGGAAAATCTCGATAACCTCATTTCTTTCACCAGACTGAACCCACATTTGCAACCACACTTGGATAATTTTCCCAACTCCTTACACCACAGCAGTTGGCAAGTCTAGCACCGAGATGTTTCGGCCTACTTAATTCTACCACATCTTATGGAAAGTAAATGGCCTTGCCTAGCTAAACTTGAGCTCTGAAAAGTGACACACCACTTCCCATGCTGTGCTTTCTGCCTCTACCCCCTCCTAGGAGTGGCACACGGGGGCAGGGGGCAGAGTCCATTATGTTTACCATTGTAGTTCTACATATGAGACAGTGGAAGGGAAGCTGGGGGGCTAAAGAGAGTGCAAAAGTTTTGTTTTAAATGATGGAATGCAAGCCTAAAATTCCATTTTCCTAGAAAATTCCTTGACTACTTGAAGCATGGTGAAGGAAGGCAGTTTGGAGTGCCTGGGAGTCTTCCCAAGGGGGAAGTTCATCAGTGAGTAGAGTCCTAAAATCCCCGAAGTCCAGCTCCAGCAGCAGCACCGACCCCGTTTACTCATTTGGTAAATCACTGAACTCTAGTTCAGCTTCTGTGTTACAAAAGAACATAACTCACGGTTGCCTCAGGAGAGCAATGCAAACAAATTAGCCAATATTTCCCAAATCATCTGAAAATGAACTGAGCTAAATAGCTTTTCACATATATTTTCTCTGGGGACTCCCAATTACACTTACTATGGGATATAAGGAGCTCCTTCCCCCACCCCGTCCACCTAATTCAAATCAGACAGGAATAAGAAGGTGCGATTTTCTTAAGAAAAGGTGTAATTGAAAATCAGAGCATGGAATTCAAACATCTACACAGAGTTTTGCTTTAACTCGATGTACTTATTTTACTTATTAAACCATAGCATAGCAATTTTGTCTATCTATGGGGGAAAAGAAATGATTTTGACCAAATGAAAAATACTGCCAAGAAATAAAAATGCATTAAGCCTTTCATTTGGACCAAAGCTCTCCTTCCTTCCTCCCCCCAGGCATTAAATGCCTACAAAATTTTGCTGCCATGAAGTTTCAGATGTCAAGAAGGCAAAATGACATGAGATTAGACAACTAAATATCACTAACTCTACTGGGAGATGGCAGGCAGAATGTACCAAATGCTTTGGTTGGTACAATACTTCATGCTCATTAAGTATTAGATATATTTTGCAAGTCTAGAAAATTGTCTTTTAACTTTGTAAATATTTATAGAGTATTTCATAATTGGAAAATTTCTCTTAATTTGAGTCTGGTTTATTTAATTCTCATCCAAATTCTCCAAGGTAAGGATCATCACACCCATAATACAATGAAGTAAATTAGGGTTTGAAGGTGTGTCAGTTTCCTGGGGCTGCCATAACAAGTTACCACAAATTGGGTACCTTAAAACAACAGAAATTTACAGTTACCGAAAGCAAAGGTTTGAAATCAAGGTGTAGGGCTGGCGATGGAGGCTCACCCCTGCAATCACAGCACTCTGGGAGGCAGAGGTGGGAGGATCCCTTGAGCTCAGGAATTGAAGACCAGCCTGAGCAAGGGAGAGACCTTGTTGCTACTAAAACTTAGAAAACCTAGCCAGGCATTATGGCAGATGCCAGGAGGCTGGGATAGGAGGATCCCTGGAGCCCAGGAGTTTGAGATTGCTGTGAGCTAGGATGATGTCATGGCACTCTAGTCTGGGGAAACAGAGTAAGACTCTCACTCTCAAACTAAAATTAAAAAAAGGAGAAAGAGAGAAATCAAGGTGTTGGCAGAGCTGTTTCCTTCCGGAGGCTCTGAGGGAGAATCTATCCATGATTGCTCACAGCTCCGGGTAGTTGCAAGGAATCCTTGGTGCCCCCTTGGCCTGTAGATGCATCACTCAATATGGTAAAATGGTGATGTTTCTGCTTCAGTCTCAGTCTCTGCTTGTGTCCTCACACAGCTTTTTCTCTATATGTGCTCAACTCTTCTTCTAAAGACACCAGACAGTGGATTTAGGGCCCACGCTAATCTGGTATAGTCTCAACGTAATACCGTATTTCCAAATAAGGTCATATTCCTAGGTTCTGGACAGAAATAAATTTTAAAAGGGACATGTGTTACTAAATAAGGGTTCAATAATTCCCCCAAATTACCTAGGTAATCAGTTGTAGAGCCAAGAACCAAACAAAGGTCCATATAGCTCCCATCCACACCACTCAGCTCTCCCACCAGAGTGTGCGGGCCGGCTCAGACTCTCGATGTGCAGCTGGGAGTCATTCTGCACCATCTTGCAAGAGACCCTGCTTCATTTGTCTTGTTCTAAATTATGGTAATCAACGCAGAATTCAATGTCTGCAACACTCCCCTACAACAAGCACCTACCTCCTACAGCTCTTTTGGCCAACAGCAGAAAGCTCAGGGTTTTCACGCTCTTGACTCTTGAGATTGAAACCTGACATCATTTTCAGTAACCCAAATCTCAACAACTCTTCATGCACCTTCATGCTCAACCAAGATGACCCAGTGTACTTTATGACTTTATGTCCTTGCTTCTTCTCCTGAAATGTCCTTCCCTTCAGCCCTTCCTTCCACATTTACATGCTCAGCTTCGATGTCTAAATTCATCCCTGAAGGCCCAGGTAGTTATAAATCTCTCTTTTCCTCAATTCCCATAGCACTGCCTCTTTAAGTTGGTACTAATCAAAATCTACTTTTTATTATAGTTTATTCTTCCTTTCCTTGTTCCTTTGTTTTTCTTCTTTTTTTCTTCTCTCACTCCTTCTCTTTCTATAGCTACATGCACGCATATACACATGCATAAATACACACATGTGAATGCTGTTTTATATAAGGGACTTGTATATCTTTCAATTATTTCATCCACAAGGATCCTGTAACCAGTCTTCCATAGATACTGAGGGACAACAGTATGTCTAATGTAGATGCACACACACACATTCATATACCTAACTCCAAAATCAGAAACCACAGTCTTAGGGAGGAAGGCTATTAAATCACTGATAAATGGATGAATTAATTTGTAAATTCAAATAACTTCTTTTTTTTTTCACCTCAAGCTGACACCCTGGATAGAGTACCGTGGCATCACAGCTCACAGCTACCTCCAATTCCTGGGCTCAAGCGAGTCTCCTACCTCCGCCTTCCCAAGTAGCTGGGACTACAGGCGCCCTCCACAACGCCTGGCCATTTTTTTTTTGGTTGCAGCCATCATCGTTGTTTGGCGGGCCCGGGCTGGATTCGAACCTGCTAGCTCAGGTGTACGTGGCTGGTGCCTTAGCCCATTGAGCCACAGGCGCCAAGCCTAAATAACTTTATATATACATATATATTTAAGTAAGTTGAAATTAATTAATTTAAATATTTAAGAAGGAAAGACTTGTGAGGGTTTAAAAGAATAACCCTCACCCTTTTTAAAATACCGTGATCTATTATAACATTAATAAAATAATTGGAAGACCTTCTTACACTTTCAAGAATTAAATCTACAACAAGGTTTCAGGAACTGTCCAAATCACCTGGCCTCTGTTTTAGTGTGTAGAATGTTTGAGATTTTTTTTTCTTCAAATACCTCCAGACTCATAAATCTTCTTTTAAGGCAGGCCTGGTTGTGTTTAAAAATATCACTATCAAATTGCTAAAATCCCTACAGATTAATCAGAAATGTCTCAATGCTAAAATAGATGACATATATCATACAGCATTGCTATATTATTTAAGTTCAACCTAGTAAAGCCCTGTTGATTTTGCTGGGTCACTGTCCAAACCGTAATAACTTGGTGTTGAACCCCATGCTATATGGGCATCTAACATTGCCTGACTTTAACACACTTTTATAATGGTCAGGACTTGGCCTGATATTTTGTATACCTTTAATTAGAAACAAAGGAAAAGCTTCTTCCACTTTGCAGGAGAAGTTGTTGGCACCAATGGATCTTGAGCTCCGGTAATGGATTCGCCAGCCGGCCGGCCCGTCCACCGGTGCCTCAATCCTGGGGCTGCGATGGACACTAGGAAATTTTTTGGAGTTATACCAGGTGGAAAGAAACTTGGAAGTGAAACAGTAAAAAAGAATGAGAAAAAGTCTGCAGAAGAAACATTAAAAACAAAGAAAGGAATAAAGGAAATCAAGGTAAATAGTTCTTCTAAGGAGGATGTCTCCAAACAGAAGCAACCAAACAAGAAAAAGAGGATCATCTATGATTCAGATTCAGAATCAGAGGAGACAACACAGGTAAAAAAATGCCAAAAAGCAACCAGAAAAATTGCCATTGTCTTCTAAACTTGGTAAAATTTTACGGCAGGATCCTGTTACGTACGTTTCAGAAACAGATGAAGATGACGACTTTATCTGTAAAAAGACAGCCTCTAAGTCAAAAGAGAATGGAGGATCTGCAAATAGTTATCTTGGAGCATCAAACATGAACAAGAATGAAGAAAACACTAAGACCAAGAATAAGCCTTTGTCACCAATAAAACTTACACCCACATCAGTGCTGGATTATTTTGGAACTAGAAGTGCCCAAAGATCAGATAAGAAGATGGTGGCAAGCAAAAGAAAAGAGCCTCCAGAAAACGCAGATGATTCTGGATTAAATGATGAAGCCATTGCCAAGTGGCTGCAGCTTGATGAGGATGCAGAGCTGGAGAGGCAACTGCATGGAGATGAAGAGTTTGCCAGAACATTGGCCATGTTAGATGAAGAGCGCAAGACTAAAAAGGCTCAAAAGGACACAGAAGAGGGAGAAACATTTTCATCTGTCCCAGCCATTTCAGTAAAGCAGAAAAACATAAATATCCTCATAAAGTAAGAACAGAACAATTTTCAGATGAAAGAAAGAGCCACAGTCCTAAGAAGCAAACTAAATGTAAAAGTTTAATAGAAACTCAGCAACATCGCAAGCCATCAACTCACAAAACAGGAGAGTCCTCTTCTCCAAAGGCCAGTTCTAAGCTAGCACTTATGAATAAAAAAGGGAGCTCTCATAAAGAAACAGAGCCTGCAACTTCAAAAAGAAAAGAAAATGCCATTGAATTGAAAGGAGAGACCAAAACTCCTAAGAAAAACAAAAGTTCTCCAGCTAAAAAAGAGTTTGTAAGTCCTGAAGATGCTGAAAAGAAACGTAGTAATTATCAAGCTTATCAAAGTCCCTTAAATCGAGGATGTCCCAAAGCTTTGGGCTCCAAAGAAATTCCAAAGGGAGCTGAAAATTGCTTGGAAGGCCTCATATTTGTAATCACAGGTGTGCTGGCGTCCATTGAATGAGATGAAACCAAGTCTCTAATTGAACGTTACGGGGGAAAAGTATCAGGAAATGTCAGCAAGAAAATCAGCTACCTTGTCAAGGGCTGTGACAGTGGACAGTCCAAGAGTGATAAGGCAGCAGCCTTGGGGACAAAAATTATTGATGAAGATGGCCTACTGAATCTGATCGGAACTATGCCAGGCAAGAAGTCCAAGTATGAAACAGCATTTGAAGCTGAGATGAAGAAAGAAAAGTCCCAATGGGAGAAAACACCCCAAAAAAATGAACAAGGAAAAGAAAAATTAGTCCAACTAAAAGGGAATTAGAATCTAAAAAGAAGAAGCTGACGCCGAAAAGGGACATTTCCATAAAGCCGGTACAAAAGGAAACAGTGCGTTTAGGAAAGGCCTGGACTTCAAGGAGCAGGTGGCCAAGGAACTAAAGGCCAGGAACTTGGCTGATGACAGCAGTGAAAACAAGGTGGAAAATTTGCTCTGGGTAGATAATTATAAGCCAACCTCACTTAAGACCATCATTGGACAACAAGGTGACCAGCGCTGTGCCAACAAACTCCTACACTGGCTTCGAAACTGGCATGAGAGTTCTTGAGAAGTAAAGACACAACAAAGTTTGGTAAATTCGCTGGCAAAGATGACGGCTCTAGCTTTAAAGCAGCATTACTCTCAGGGCCCCTGGGTGTTGGCAAACCCACCACAGCTTCTCTGGTGTGTCAGGAATTGGGATACACCTACATGGAACCAAATGCAAGTGATACTCGGAGGAAGAACATTTTGAAGGCAATTGTTGCTGAGTCACTGGATAATACCAGCATCAAAGGCTTTTATTCAGGTGGAGCAGCCTGCTCAGGAAGCATGAAGCACGCCCTCATCATGGACGAGGTGGACGGCATGGCAGGCAGTGAGGACAGGGGAGGGATTCAGGAATTAATTGGCCTCATAAAACTTACTAAAATCCCCATTGTATGTATGTGCAATGACAGAAATCATCCCAAGGTCCGCTCTTTGATTCATTGTTGTTTTGATCTTCGTTTTCAAAGACCTCGGGTTGAACAGATTAAGGGTGCTATGATGTCTATTGCATTCAAAGAGGGTTTAAAGATGCCCCCTCCAGCTATGAATGAAATAATTTTGGGAACTAATCAAGACATCAGACAGGTTTTACATAATCTGAATATGTAGTGTACAGGAAATAAGGCATTGACCTATGACCAGGCCAAGGCTGATTCTCATAGAGCCAAAAAAGATAGCAAACTGGGCCCATTTGATGTTGCCCGGAAAGTGTCCGCAGCTGGAGAGGGAGGACACTGCTCATATGTCACTTATGGATAAGTCAGATCTCTTTTTTCATGATTATTCAATAGCACCCCTATTTGTCCAGGAGAACTACCTACATGTGAAGCCTATAGCCGCAAGGGGTGAAAAAGCACTTGATGCTTTTAAGCTGAGCAGCAGATAGCATATGTGATGGTGACTTAGTGGACAGTCAGATCCGGAATAAGCAAAACTGGAGTCTTCTGCCCACACAGGCCATTTATGCCAGTGTTCTTCCCAGAGAGTTGATGAGGGGCTACATGACCTAGTTTCCTAGCTTTCCGAGCTGGCTAGGGAAGCACTCGTCTACGGGCAAACACGATCGTATTACTCAGGATCTAGCACTGCACATGAGTCTCAAAACTTACTCCAGGAAAAGAACTGTAAACTTGGATTATCTATCACACATGAGGGATGCACTTGTACAGCCCTTGACCTCACAAGGGGTAGAAGGAGTCCAGGATGTTGTTGCACTTATGGACACGTATTATTTGATGAAAGAAGACTTTGAGAATATCGTGGAAATTAGCAACTGGGGTGGCACACTAGTCCCTTTTCCAAGCTGGATCCCAAGGTGAAAGTAGCCTTCATGAGAGCTTACAAAGAGGAAGCCCACCTTACTCCATATTCACGTCAGGCATTAAAGACATTGAGACACAGCACAGGCCCATCACTGGATTCTGAATACAATGAAGAGTTTCGTGAGGATGACTCTCAAGCTGATGAGAAAGACCAGGATGCTATAGAAACTGATGCAATGATCAAGAGAAAGACAAAATCTTCAAAGCTTTCAAAACCAGACAAAGTTGAGTCCAGAAAAGGAAAAGGACAAAGTTTGAAGAAATAAAACTATTTTTCACTACCTTCCAGTAGCCACTTTTTACTCACCTTTCAGACCAATCAAGCTGGTGTAGAGAAAGCCTTGTTTTTCCCAGAGCAACCATGTTTTAGCATAATGGTAAGACCTGGTGGTCCCATTATAAATAAAGGGCAATGCAACTAGAAGGATGCGACTGATTGGCTCGCGTACACCTCTTGTAGAGGTTGACAGGACTGCTTGCGTCCTCTGCTGTCCCATCAATCCAGTTAGAGCGTGTATAATTGGAACTAGAAACTATATGCGGGCTTTGGAGTCAGTGGCATGAAGGCGTCTTTTGTCGGCATAAGAATTTATCCTGATAGCCTTTATAGAACCAATTCTGATATTTTTTTTAAAGGGAGTTCCTATTATGTGGTGAAATTTTGTAAATAAATCATATTACAAAACACCACCTAAAACTGGGTATTCTTTATACGTTGCCAAATATCTTGCAAAGTATGAATTAGGAATGAAAATGTTCCATGTAACACACGTACAAATTCTTAAGATTTTCATGTTGTACAGCTAAATATTGCATTGGTATATTACTTTCCTTACTCTCATTTGCAGACGATGGAATAAAAAAGGTTACTATATCCCTTGCTAACCAGTTGTGTGAAACATAATGGTGGCGGTTGAAGAGTCAGAACTCTTAATTCCCAGCTCTGCTCTGTGAGCACTGACCACATCTCTGCTGTGAGCAGGGTTTCATGGAGAGGAGCCCACTGCTGTTGAAACTAGAGGGTGCAGCGGACAGTAGAAGGATGGTCAGACATTCTTATCCTGGAGTCTAAACCTATCAGATTCCAGCAAGTAGGGCCCAGGCTGGGTCAGAGTCTTAGGCTCACTCTGTCATGTGACAACAGTGGCTTTTGTTCACTTGGTCCCTGGGAGATCTGGTCCTGTCCTATGGTTGATTGCACAAACTCCATTGGAACTTTAGATTGTTCCTGTACTCGTTGTATGGCCCTGAGGCTGTGAATCTAGCCTGGAATCTAGCCAGCTATTTTTAATCTCAACGGTAAATGCTCAGAGGTACGTGCTGTGCTGCCTCAAGGACTGTAAATAAGGATGGTAATCCCTGCCTGTAGAAGAGGAGCTATAAAGTTCTTGAGACATTTAAAGTCTATTTACCAATGTGAAAAATGACCTTTGTGAGATTAATTCATTATGAAAATAAAACATTTCCTTAAAAAAAAAAGGAAACAAACAAAAGAAAAGAGCCAGTTACTTCATAGCATTTAAGCCAATGAATTGATTTTTAAAAAATCTGTGCTGCATATTTTTTTTTCTTTCTGGTCTTTTTTATGGGGAGGGAAGTTTATTAGAAGTAGAAGGTCATTGCTTAGTGCTACAGACATGGTTTCTCTTCTAAACTTCTATGATGGGTAAGTATAGAACTGATTCTGTTTTAATTGATAAGATCATACAATTTCACAATAAGGCCTTACAGATCACCTGGTCATCAAATCTTAATTGAGGATGTCTTTATCAAAGGACACTATACATTTTGTTGCCAGTGCCTCAAAGATGGCAAACAAGGTTCTCTCTTTTGACAAATTCAACCAATTGATATTAGCTACCTGGAATACTGCATTGAAGGAGATTCTGAGACTGAGTCTGGGATCTGGAGGATAAATAACAAACATGTATTTCTAATAAATATTTATGAAATCTAAATCTTTGACACACTGAGGATCTTTCTGCTCAAGTACCGTTAAGGACAAAAAACACTTTATGAAATATTTTATGTGACTAAAAAAACACCATACTACTATTAGCATTAGGAGACTAGCTTCTTCCAGATTGTCAGTTTTGAATATTTGGGTACTTTGAGCCATAGCTGCCCTGTCCTATATGATAGCTACTACTCACATAGGGCTACTTAAATTTAAATTTGGTTGAAATTAAATAAATTTTGCAATTCATTTTCTTGGTCCCACTTCAAGTCTCATATATCAAGCACGTTTCCAGTGGTTACTGTGTTAGGCAGTGCAGACACACAACATCTCCACCATTGCAGAGAGTTCACTGTAAACCTTTCAACAACCAATAGAAAACATCAGCATTTCACCACGTTAAAAGCTGCACAAGTCTGTTATTAACAAATGGGTTCATATATCTAATCTCTCCCAAGGTGACATGCCAAATCTCTATTTCTTTTCCCCATCATGAGTCAGGGATATGATAGTGGCCGGTGTCCTGCAGGTGTGGCAATGTTGGGGTGGAGGAGGGGGAAGGGTCTCAGCTATTGGCTGCTCTGCCTGCTGACTGCTTCTCTGCCATGACGTGACTTAGCCACGCTGGTCAGCAGAGGTGACTTCAGGGTACTTCTCCCTAATGACTCAGGCACCCAGGACAACAACAGGATATTATCAGAGAAGCCTATTCTAAAGTCTATACTCATATAATCCTAAGTGAAAAGCAGAAATGAAAACTACAGCATATTCAGGGTGGCCAGAGTGTTAGGAAAGGCAGAGAGAGGGAGGGGTGATGGCAATGACAAGAGTGTTACTGATCAGGGAGGTGGGAGGAAGCCAAATACCAGGCCAATTGTGTTGCACAGAATTACCCGACAAACCACCTTTAGCCTGATTATCATCGGCTGTCAGCTCCACCAAGTGATGGATGACGGAAAACACAGCTGATAAATAGTTGTTTCCTTTATTCTTCTTTTTATAGCTTCTCCATCCTGCGCCTATGTCTTTGGATAAGGCAATGGAAACGTTGCTGGATGCTGACAGAGCTTTGGGCTGGTTTTATAATGACACCTCAGTGGTGCCAAGTTCCATTGCCCTCTCCTCAGCACTCTCTCTCGTAATAGCCAAGTTCTGCACCTCTCCTTTAGCCTCCAGTGTGCAGGCTGCTTGCCATTTCTCTTAATGCTTTCCCTCATATTTCCTTTCAGATTAAATACAACTGTAAGCTCTGGGAAGACAAAAATCTTCATCACATTTGCCTTTGTGGTCCCTGGCGGTTCCTAGCATGGTGCCCACACCTCTCGAGGCAATATGGCATTGACAGTGCATCCAGGGCTATGAAGACAGTTTTGCTGGGTTTCAGTTCCACCTTTTCCACTTGCCAACTGTGTCTTTCAAAAACTAAATTCCCCAGTCTAAGTCTCATTTCTCTTAAATGGGCATTATAGTGTCCTCGGGAAGCCACGTTCATGTCTAAAAGAGTTAATAAAACCAAACATCATAGCACGGTGTCCGATGCAAGGCAAACACTCAGAACCATTACTCGGGGCATCATTAAATAAATCCAGATTGAACTCAACTGCTTAAAATTTGTCCTGTGCCTGGTAAGAGGGATTTTAGAGCTAACAGAGACTTTAAGTATTTTTGTGCACAACTTCCACATTTGTAAACTGAGACGCACATGAGTAGCAGCACTTGGCCAAGGTCGCAATCAGTGAATGGCAGAGCGGGGAGCGGAGGCTGGCTCCGCCGCGTCAGGTTTTACATCTCATCCATTGCCTGTGTGAGATCTTTTGAATGTGCAGAGCATGCTGTAGATACGGAAAAGGTCAGGCAAAGGTTTCTCTTTATTATACCACAACTCAAAATTAAGGCCTACTAGAAGAAGATCTGGACACGCCCCTGTGACATTGACAGGGAAGCTATCTTTACAAATAAAAATGACTTCAACACCCTGGAAAGCCTGGCTTTTATTATACGTGGGCAGTTTCATGTGTCACAGGATGGTGTCATGTGTCATTTTTCAAGGTAGAAGACCCAGCATCAAGTGTTATCACATTGACATAATTTAACATGCATTTCTGAGCACTCGATTTTTAAAATAACCTTTTGTTTGCCAAGGAATAACATGGTTGCACTGACAAGTAGCATTTCTGTCTTAATAGCCCTGTACATGGGCACCCACAGGAGCAGGCGCATGTGCACACACACACCCCTAAAAATTTCTAGCATTGTATTCTATGTAGCAATTGAAAGATGCAAGTCCAGCTTTTAACTTTTGCTTCTGAAAGGATTTCTGTGAGTCAGAACTATAAGGTTTCATAGGGGAAAGAGAAATCGACATTGGAACTGGCATTTTAAAAGCCTCTACTTTGTGAAATGGAAAGTGCTAATATAGCACAAATTATCGAGTTCCACTCTGCTCTGCCTTAAGACACTCCCCAGAACACTAAGCCCTTAAAAACCATATTATAGCTCTTTCCCATTTGAACCACATGTACGTGGGATTCCAGAGTCCCTGAAAGTAAAAATTTGGCTACAGCTATTACATAGCAGGGGTAAGATACTGAGAAAAATTATGGCAGGTAATTTGCTAAGCATTCCAGTAGCAGTTTCATAGAGTATGTGTCTTTCAAATGCTATTTATTTTTTATTAAATATTTTATTAATTTAGCAAAGCTTCTATAATCCATAAGCCTCAAGAATTAAACTCGTCCCAAAGCCTGTGATTGAAATCTTCAAAGACTGTTTTTGTCTGAGTGTGTGCAGGGGCCTGTGTCTGTGGTGATTAGCTTCCTTTGAGATAGAAGATCACAGGATGCCAGAGCTGGAAGGGACCTCTTGGATCACAGAGTGGAATTTTTTCCTAGGCAATAAAAATCTTCAGATCAAAATTTAAAAAGAACCTTAAAATATGTAAAAGAAAAAATAATAAATGGGGTGCTTGGGCATATAAATCTTTAATGTTTGTTGGAAAATACTTAACTGCTGGTTGAAACTCTGAAGCATTCTAAGCCTTAAATTCTAGGGAGCACATTTTGAAAACCAAGGATATGGTCCAATGCTATAAGATGCTTGAGACCTAGAAAGAGACAAAACTTGCAAACAAGAGAAAATGTTGAGAGTTTAAAGAGATGGCTTGCCTCCAGCCCAGTGTTCTTTCTATTAGAACACACTGACTGGGCTCAGCGCCTGTGGCTCAATGGGCTAAGGCGCCAGCCACGTACACCTAAGCTGGCGGGTTCGAATCCAGCCCGGACCCGCCAAACAACAATGTCGGCTGCAACCAAAAAAATGGCCGGGCGCTGTTGCGGGCGCCTGTA
>CAUYRH010121098.1:0-29064 GCA_963574655.1 Perodicticus potto | reverse complement strand
CTGCTTGAAATTCTAATTCCATCTTTTCCTCCATTCCACTGATCTTATTTGCTATCCAGACTCTGAATTTGATTTCTGACATCTCAGCCATTTGCTTATGCAAGGGATCTTGTGCTGTATCTACCTTGTCGTTCCTTGGGGGAATTGATCTACTCTGATTATTCATATTGCCACAGTTTTTCCATTGATTCTGCCCCATGATTATTTTTCACCATTTCCTCTGGCCGTCCTCAGAGTTGGGGAGGCGTCTCTCCAAGATTGGACCCTGGTGGAATCACTCTATTGTTGGAAGATATTTGTAGGCAGTGACCTAGTGTAGCTCCTTTGGGGGCTGCCCTAGCCACGGAGTTGTGGCTGTGGGAGCCACTCTGGAGTGGAGCGTGTCACACACAGGTTCTTCAGCAGGGCTGGGGTTGGTACCCATGGTTCTGTCAATACCTGGCTCCCAGTGGCTTTGGCAATGAGAGTGGGTGGCTCCAGCAGTCTCTGGTCCGGCAGAAGGCTCTGCAGAGAGGTAGGGAGGGCGTCATAGGAGACCGCGGGGTCACATGTCTTCCTGAGTCCCTGGGAAGATGGACAGAGCTAGTGAGGATGACACTGGAGGGAGGATGCAGGTTGTGCAGCTACCAGAGACCCTGACTGGCGTAGCACTGGCCAAGGCAGGCTGGGGGTCTTGGCAGTGTGGCCTGCGGTGGAGTCCCGTGTGTTTGAAGGAGTCCTTGGAGTGGGGAAGGCTTGGGTATCAAGGCGGCATGCCTCCTGGTGGGGTCTCTCACATCCACCAGTGTCGCAGGCAGGATGCTGGCCTGGGTCCCTAGTCGGCAAGGCCCACGGTGGGATCGCCTCTGACCGCTGCAGCCCCTGGAGTGGGGCAAGCCTGGGTGCCAAGGTGGCGTGACTCCCGGCGGGGTCTCTCATGTCTGCTGGGGTAGCGGACAGGAGGCGGGCCTGGATCCCCAGGCAGCACGGCCCATGGTGGGGTCACTCCTGCCCACCCGCCCCTGGAGTTGGGCAGGCCTGGGTCCCAAGGTTCCACGGCTCACAGCAGAGTTGCTCCCACCCACCACAGCCCCTGGAGTGGGGTGGACCTGCGTGCCGAGAAAGCAAGGCCCGCTGCGGGTCACTCACACTTGCCAGCATCTCTGGGGTATGGTGGACCTGAGTGTTGAGGTGGCACGATTCCCAGTGGGGTCTCTCATGTCTGCCAGCATCGTGGGCAGAAGGTGGGCCTGGGTCCCAAGAAGGCACAGCCAGCGGCAGGGTTGCTCCCGCCCACTGCAGCCTCTGGAGTGGGATGGGCCTTGGTGCTGAGCTGGAGTGGCCTGCGGCAGGGTCGTACACTATGGTTCCTGGCTGTGGTTGGCCATTCGGGAGGGGAAGGCTCAGTGTGGCCCAAATCCTTTGCTGGATGAGGCATGTGGTCTAGAAGTCTGAGAGTGGAGGTGCTGCTCGAGAATCTCCTCCCACAGTCTCAGCAGGGGTTAGGCTTTTGGTTTGTCAGGTAAGGGGGGAAGGGTGTACTGGAAGTTCTGAATGGTAGGGAAAACTTTAGTTCAAATTTTTTGCCTAGCAGAGAGTGTTCAGAGTCACAGCAGGGGAGTAATCTCCACTTCCCACCGTGCTCTCCCGTGGGATGGGACAAGAGGTCCACAGTTCACTGTTCATCTGTAGAAAGCCCGCAGGAGTGGACGAAGAGAAAAAAAGAAAGGAAACAGAAAGCAAAAAAGACCACAGCTTTCTTGGGGGAGGGGATGGATGCTTTTCCTTTCAGATGAATTTTGTACCTGAAGCTTGCTTTCTTGGAGTCAGCCAGCCTCAGCAGAGGTGATCTGCAGCTATTACTTCTCTCTCAGCTGGGCTCCCAGTCTTCAGCTCAACTGGGCATTTTCTGGACGTTATCCTTCTCCTCGGTCAGGAACCTCTCTCAGGAGCTGCTTCTAGTCGGCCATCTTGCCCTCCCTCCTCTCTGAATAAGCATTTTTTTGTGTATTATTTGGTATCATATCCAGAAACCAGAAAAACTGTCCTTACTCCCGAGAGGCTGAGTTTCCAAAAACCTCAGAACCAAAAAGCCCCAATTGCTGTCCCCAAATACCTGTTATTTTATAATAGATAATAGATAAAAATACCTCATCTCTAGTCCACATTTGGGATAATTTTGGAACATTAAGTTTGTTTACTTGATGTTAATTTATTTATTTGACCAAATTATGTGTGAGAACATTCAAAATCAGTACAAATCTTAAAAATCCTCACCAGGGAAAATGTCTCTACTTTTCTCATAAGAATTTCCACACTGCCAAAATCCCTGTGCAGTAAAGGGCTCCTGCAGCTGCACGAATCCAGTCACTCCAGAGAGTCTCCTCAGCTGAAAGCTACTTTTTATGTTTCCACACGTATCCTTTCTCTAGGATCAGTTTAAATACGAAAATTGTTCTGCATTTATTGTTACAGCTGGGCAACAGAAAAGTGCTAAGAATAAGACGATATGTCCCCTGAGAGGACGATGGGGATATGTCTGAGAAGTCGTTAGGAAACTTCGCCATGTGGGATCATCAGCATGGGGCTCACACACGGAGGGGCACGGCGTCTGCACAGGTCCCAGCCTGCTCTGTGCTGCAGACCACAGGCAGGTGTGACATGTGGCAAGTGTCTTTGCACCTAAACACAGGACAGGTACGGTGAAAATGCTGCATTACTGTCCTCTGGGGTGACCCCTGTACACGCAGGGCATCACCGGCCATCTTTCAGCACAGGACTGTATCATACAAACTACTCCGTGGTTACCACTCAACACCATTTGCAAAGTAGTACGTCTGGCTAGACTAGTAATCTTGTGATAAGCCTAATGGTGATGTCAGGTTGAGGTGACACACACAAACACGTGCTATCGATAGATAAAACTTAGACAGGGAAACCGCAAGTACAGAGGCCAGCTCAGACACAAGTCTCACTGCAGACCGGACCTGGACCACACACCACGTAAGAGCAGGTGAGCCATATAAATAAATATATAAGTATATAAAGAAATATATAAATAAATTTATACTCCATATAAATCAGCTGTGTCCCAGAGCAGAAATAAGAAGTAACTCTCAGGAGTTAACCAGCATTGACCAAAAGGAAGAAGAAAGCATAAAGAAAGCTTCAGGTCCAAGGACTGAAGCCAGGGTCCCTCCCCAACTCTGACCCATGAAAGGAAACAGAAAAGAACTCGGCCTTTGCCAGGGGCTGTGGCTTACAGCAGCCCCGGGTGGTAAAAGGCCAACACACTTTAGGGACCACCCACAAGTGGGCATCAGGCCCACAGCCTGCAGCTCCGAGACTCCACCAACTGTATCCCTAACATTTCCATGGGCCAAAATCCTGGAAATGTCGCAGCAAAGCCCTGGAGGGCCAGACTGGGGAAGGGGAATAAGGGAAAAAAGAATCATTGTAACAACATGGGGTGTTACACCAGGTATATACAAGAGTCACGCATTTAACAGTGTATCATTGGGCTACAGAAACAATGGCGGGAATGATAAGAGAATGTTGATAAATCCACAGACATAGAAGTGTTGATGTTTCTCACTTTCTGGAATACACGTCTCATAAGGGAATATGGAGTATTTGCTAACTCCGATCACCAGGTTCAGTTGAGAACCAGCATCAGGGATGTCTTACACAATAGCGTGGCCAGTGGTCCCTGTAGAAGCAGAGACTGGGACACACAGCCCAGCGCTGGCGTGGCCGTGTCTGCTAGGTGAAAGCAAAGGGTGTCTGGTGGAATTTATTAAAGAACAAAGAGAAAAAAATTTTCTCTACGTCTCTGTAAACCACACACCACGGCAGGTGTTGGTTTGATCCAGGAGAGGCCACGTCTGAAACAGCAGCTGTAACCCACCTTCTCACTGCACAATCCTGCTTCCTACACAGGCCACACTGGCTGGCTTGATGAACATGTGGGATGGCTAATGTTCTTTGAACAAGAGGGGACTTACGTCCTCAGACAGGGAGGAACGGCTGCTTCTAGTGACACAGAATGCTGGTGGGATTTGTGATTCAAGGTACACAGCTTCACCACTGACCACTCAAACATTCCAAACACCAACCATCAAGGTTTCACACAATCGGGATCAATGCCACAACTTTAAGCTAAGAGGCACAGCAAGGCTGTAAATCCACACTGTGAGCTGTCCATCTCGGGTATAAGGCCATTGCTATCAGAAGTGTCTGCTGCGCAGCTACAAGAAATAAGGGTTCTTTCGCAGAAGTCGTGGAAGGTGTCTAGTTTTCCTGTCTGTGCTTTAAGTTGAAAATTTAAATAAGCAAACCTATCATTTTTGTGATTAACAACTAGGTCAGAAACGATCAAAACACCAGAATGTATGCATACCTGCTTTACTCAGGGGCACCCCCAAGATTAACGCTGTCTTGATTGTTAAACCTGTAGATTAGTAGGTTTTACTAAACTCCATATAAATCGAGAATGCACATTTAAAAGTCACCGTTATAATCCTAGGGTAAACCCTAGTTTGATCTGCTAACTTCCACTTGTGATTTTTATATTTGTGTTCATTAGAAAAGTTCGTTTCAGGTGGCACCTGTGGCTCAAAGGAGTAGGGTGCAGGCCCCATATGCCAGAGGTGACAGGTGGGTTCAAACCCAGCACGGCCAAAAACTGGAAAAAAAAAAAAAAGGAAGATTTGTTTCTAGTTTTCCTATAATTTACTGTCCTCGGGTTTTGGTATCAGGTCACGCTGGACTTACGGAAGGAATTGGGAAATAGTCTTCCTCTCCTTCTGTTATCTGAAGGAATTTGTGTCAAGCTAGTGGTGTTTCTTCCTGAAATGTCTTTAAAAATTTACTAGTTAAAAAATCTGGTCTTGGAGTTTTCTTGGTGACCAAGTTTGTTGTTAACGATTCAATCAGCTTTAAAGATACAGAATGTAATAATTTTCCGTGGCTGCCACAATAAACTATCGCAAACTTGGTGGCTTTAAACAGCAAAACTGTTTTCTCTCGTAGTTTTAGAGGCCAGAAAGTCCAAGGTCAGTGTGTCATCCTGGCCACACTTCGTCCAACAACCACAGCCCCTTGCTTTTGGCCATCGGGTGTAGGGTTGACTCAGATAATCCAGGACATGTTCAATTTAACTATATACATAAAGGCCTCTTTTATAATTATTATATCAATATTTATATAATATTAGTATGAATATTATCTTACTCATAGGTTACAGGTGGACATTTCTTTTGGGGAAAGCCATCATTGAATTCACTAAAAAGGGCTAATCAGATTATTTGTTTTTCCTTATAATTTTGCAGATTTCATTCTTTATTCTTAGAGTTTTCATAGGCTGTATATTTAAGAAAAAATTTTATTTCATCTGAGGTCAAATCATGTTGACACAAAAGCATTTATTATTTTTTAATATCTCCAAAGTCCATACTGATGTTACCTTCCTATTGCTGTTATTGGTAATTTGCTTTTCTTCTCTTTTTTCTTGATTAATCTTTGCTAGGGATTTATCAATTTTATTCATCTCTTCAAAGAACCAGCTGTTATCATAGCTGATTTTCTCTTCCATACTTGGTTTTCTATTTCGTTGGTTTCTATTCTTATATATTATTTCCTCTTTTGATCTCTCAGATATCTGGTCTTTTCCTACCTTCATGAGGTGAGCTATAAATCATTGATTTTGGTATTTAACATTTTTTTAATATATGCACTGAAGGTTGTGTGTTTCTCTTAAAGAACTTATTTGCAACCCCTCCCCCAATTTCAATAGTGCATATATTAATTATTTTTGATTTACATTTAAATTTGCAGTCATTTTCTTTCAATTCGTGTGTTACTTAGATACAAGTATACTTTGTTTAGTATACATGATATTAGAGACTTCCTAGATACCTTTTCATTATTTACTTATAGTTTGATTCCTTCATATTCTAAAAACTCTGAATCATTTCAATTCTTTGAATTTGTTGAGGTTTACTTTATGACCAGACAATTAATTTGGGGGAATGTTCCATGTACACCTGAAAAGAATGTATATTTTTTAAATTATTTTTTTGATCAGTATATTTGTGATTACCTTTTCCATCCATTTGCTTCTAACTGTGGTGTGATATTTAAAATATGTCTCATAATGGCGGCACCTGTGGCTCATTGAGTAGGGCTCTGGGCCCCATACACCGAAGGTGGCAGGTTCAAACCTGGCCTCGGCCAGAACTGCAAAACAAAAAAAAATAGCTGGGTGTTGCGGCGGGCGCCTATAGTCCCAGCTGCTTGGGAAGCTGGTAAAAAAAATATGTATGTCTCATAAGCAACATTTGATTTTTTAAATCTACAATCTTTATTATTAATTAGATTATTTAGGTCACCTATATTTAATGTAATCATATATTTGGATTTATTGTAGGCATTTCCTTTCTAATTTTCTATTGATCTATAAATTTTTATTGACATCATAATTATACATGTTTATGGGATATAGTTGGTGTTTACTACATGCATATACATTGTATAAAAATCTAACCAGGGTATTCAACATATCCATCACCTCATACATAACTGTTCATGTTTTTCTTCTCATTTCTTGTCTTTGTAAAATTAAAAAGTATTTTATCATACCGTGTTTCTTTCCGCAGGCTATTAGTTTTATATTCTTCTTTCCGGGATCTCCATAGAGGTTCTTCTTTTAATAATCACACATTTTGACCTATCATAGCCTATTATAGGGCATTTTTACCACCTTTCTGACATGAGAATTCAATGTATGACTCAAACTCCACAGTCTACTATTATTTGTACAGTCAATATTCATTTCAATATTAACTTACTTTTATTCACATACTTAACATTTTTATTGCCCTCCATTTCTTTCTGAAGTTCTTTTACTCTCAGAAAATTTTCTTCTTTTTTCTCTGTGTAGCTACTTAGTAATAAAAAATACAAATAAATAAAAATATCCCTTCGGTGCACATTTACTAGCGCCAGATCGTTTTTGTTTTTGAGACAGTCTCACCATGTCACCTTGGGTAGAGCACAGTGGCGCCTTAGCTCTTGGGTAGAGCTCTCAGTGGCGACCTCAGTCTCTTGGCTCCAGCGATCCTCCTGCCTCAGCCTCCTTTGCCCCGAGCATCCACCACTCCCTCCGGCTTCTCTCTCTGTTTTATTGTCGTCTTCCTCATTAATTCTTCCTTCACATTCTTACCTAAATGTAAATATTCACCAGGGTTTATGTTTAATACTTTTCTCAACCTTCAGCTCTCCATAGACAATCCAACTTGGCCTCTTTAGTTTTACCTGCGTCCTGGTTGTCTGTGGACTGTTTCTAACCTAGGTGTCCCTGGAACCCTGACTGCCTGGTGACAATGTCCCTGTGTGTCCCAGAGTCTCAAATTCAACATGTCCTGAAGAACTTGTGTGTCCTCCATCTGCCCAACCACGTTACCCCGTTTTCTTTAACTCCATTTATAATTCAACATCCACCTCGTGTCCCAACCCTGAAACACAAAGATGCTTTCGGTCTCTATTTTCCCACTCTGTGGTCACGTCCCGTCAGGACACAGATCATCCAGGCTCAGCTCCAGATATCCCAGTGCCTCTCTTCAAGGTCACCTTCCCTGCCACTGTCCTGTTCTGGGTATTCCACCTCCTGCAGGGACAGTCGTGTTAATTTCTTGACCGTCCTCTCCAATCTCTTCCCTCTTTTTTTTTTTTTTTTTTTTTGTCTATTAGGTGAACTATCTATTAAAATGCAAATCTGGCCGTCTTTCAACCCTGCCTGGTTTCAGGCCCCAGGTCCGTCTCCTCTCACCCCCATTGAAAGCCTTTCCTGGTCTGAGGGGAGGATCTCTTCAGCGGTGTCAAGCTGACTCTTTCAGGAGCAGCTTGTGGGCCTCTCTGAACTTGCTCCTTCCCCTGGCTTTCTGCATCTGACCCCGCTGACAAACTCCAGCTACACGTCCAGCTTTGGGGAAGCTCTTCCTTGGCAGAGTGAGTTGGTGATTCCTTTGTTCTGCTGTTTGTTGTCCGCCCGCCCCGCCGCCCCATGGTTATCACAGTGACTGTTACCGCTATTCACTTACAGCCACTGACAGGACGCTGAAGATTACCAAGGACAGGAGACAGTGTCACATAGAGGTATCTCTAGTGTCTGTCACAGCACCTAGCACATAGTAGGTGCTCTAGAATATTTGTTGAACTGAATTAATTCTGTGTGGCTTTCTGGCAAAAGTGTGGAATTTCACAAACGAACAATAAATCAGATTGTCTGGAGCCCAACAGAAGCCCACTAGCATGAGCTGTGTGCCCCATGTGCTGTCTGAGGACACGGGGCCTGGGGACCACAGCGCCGGCCCGCACAGCGCGTGTCCCTGGAACCTGCTGGCCTGTCCTCTGCCCTGCCGAGCCCACGGCTTCCGGCTCACCGGGCTGTCCTGCTTTCTCTCTCCCCCTTCCCTGTGGTCTGTTTGAATTTGTGCTAATCTGAATTCCTCACGGACACCTTCCATCCCCTGCTCACTGACCCGCGACCTGTTCTTTCGACTGAATTGCATTTTAAAGGTCCCTGGCTTGACTCTGCTGGTCCTGATGCTGCCTGCCGTGAAATGACCTCCGTCCCCAATGACTATCATTCATGTTTCCCCTAAAAAATACAATGTACCTACAGTGTTAACGCAAATGAGCCCCGTGTCATGTTAACAAATACGGCAAATTCAAGACCAGTAGACCAGAAACAGCCCACCTCTTGTTATCTCATGCGGCCATGTGCACCACACTGGAATATTTCTTCCCTCAAGGGTGGGAACTAAGTCAGAGGCCATCTGTGTGGCCCTCGCTCACCAGTCCTGAGCGGCCAATAATTAATTTAGGCTGAATGTAATTACTCCCTTGTTAACAGTAGTTTTTCTGCACTTTCCTCAGTCGGCTCTGGAGACACGCTGGTGAGTGTGATGTATGACTCCTGGCACGGAGGGAAACTTGAGGAAGTGGCAGACGGGAGAGGCTGCTCCCAGCCTGCTGATGAACTCACAGGCCCTGCGGCCTCACCTGCGGCAGCCAGGTGTCCCTGGAGGGAGACGGGGCGGACCCACCTTCTTTGACTTGGAGCCCTGTGTCTTGCTTTGCACTTTACCATTTATACCACTCTGGGGGACAGGAGGGCGCTGAACTTGTTGAGGAAAGGGAAGGGTCTAGGGGACAGGGGCTAGTTTCAGTAACTGAAAATTTTTCATTGTTGTTAGAAGCTATAAAATAAAACCAATTGAAAACATTTCAATATATAAAATTCCCATGTGACTGGTGAAGGGTCATTTGTACGCTGTTAGGGTCCTTGGTACCCACTTTGTGTATGGATTTTGTGAACAGGCGATGCTCTTTGGTTGAAGACTAAGAGTGTTTCATTAACATTCATTCCTGCACGCTGAAGACATACACAGGGAAGGAAAGGGAGAGAGTGGGAAAAGGAGGGGTGGACAGAGAGAGAGAGAGAGGAAAAGTGGAGGGAAAGGAAGACAGGCAGCGAAGGGAGAGAGAAAGGCATTAGACAGGCCATTAAGTATGAAATGAAATGTTCAACTTTCAGTCAAAGTCTCGTTGATTGTATCCCAAACAAGAGGCAGCACAGTTCATCAAAGTGTAGCCCCAGACACTGGTCACAGCACCGTCATCTTCACAGCAGAGAAGGGCTTGGAGAGCGGGTGGCAGTGGAATCACAAGGGGCGTTTCCCACAGCTTGTCCAGATTTGAATATTTTTCCTTGCAAGAAGTGTCCAAAGCTTGGGAAAAGTGTCAGCTGGAGCAAGGCTTGGTGACTACGGTGGATACCAGGGAGTGTCCAGGTCCAGCCCCCGTAGTGTGAGCAGCATTGTTTGTTTGACATGTGGTACAGGATTGGCCTGTCCTGCTGACCAGTCTCAGCTGCCTAATCACAAGCATCCTGATCATGTAATCCACCTGGCTGGACATCCGCTGTGATCCACTGACAGGCTTCATGAAGCTGCCATGGGCAATACCAGTGTTGGCCCACCAGACACACACCGTTCGCTTTCTTTGATGAATGCTTGGTTTTGCAATTGTCAAAAAGAATCCATTTTTCATACGGTGTAGAAATGCTTAGCCTTTATGTCATGACAGCAAAGTAAGGCAAACTTCTAGGCAATTCGTCTTCTGACACTTGTTTAAGTCACGTGGAACCCATTTATTTATCCAGCTGCTTCACCTTGATGATTTGTTTCAAATGGTCCAACATTGCTGGAAAGCAGCGCCAGACCTTCCTGCTAATTCACATGTAGGTTAGGACGGATTCCCTTCCACTACAGCTTACAGCTCATCATTATCCACCTTGGTCTCAGGTCACTTAGGGGCTCATTTTCAAGACAAAAATCACCAGAGTGTATTTCTCAAACACCCACATCCTTCCCAGACACTGGTTGATATTTCGAGCTGTCTGTACCGTGCTGGTTCCATGACGGAGCTCATCTTCAAGAATAGCATGAATGTTTGAGTTATCCAGGGTTTCAGAAAATTGCTCCCCCCAGTCTTTTGAAAGATAATCATGAATCCAAAACATGTCTTTCAAACACTGGGATGCACCTTCACAATAAAATAAAACGGTGAGCGTCTGCGTCACCCGCTGCCAGACGCAGGACCAAAGGAAATCGGACATTTCATCCTGAGCTTCCACCCTGTACTTGTCACTCCCTTCCCCACTGCCCCCCAGTCGTCCACCTCAGGACTGTGGGCACGTGCACAGCAGGACAATCCTTTCTCTCCTAACCAATATTGGAGGCAGCGGCTCCATCTTCCAAACAGCCGTGTGGACTCGCCCTCACCACACCCTCATCTTGGCCCACATGCCAGGGTGTGCATCCCACAGAGATCTCAACAGAGAAAAAATGACGAGTGTGAGGAGGGACCATGTTCTCTTTTTTATGAAGAGTTGTAGAAAATACAAGTTTTCATTAAACTGTTACGAATTGATTAGAAGAATTCTATCATGGGGTTTGGAATTCCTTTATGTAACATAACTATTGAAACTCATTTCATACCTGGAGTGAAGCTGTTTTAGAACAAGTGTGGGAGCTAAGTCCCCCTTGTGTTAACCCCCTCCAGCCTCAGCTGCCAGAGACGCTCTGAGTTGAACTCCACACACGGGGAGGGCGGGCGGCTCAGCTGGACGCCAGCGGACACTGAAGGGCTTGGGCTTGTGTTAGGTGATTTGGGGATCTGTTCAGGAGCAGGATTCAGTTCTAGACTAGATGGATCATTTGGGAAAGGGAGGGCCACCCTGTCATCGAGCATCTTATTCAGTCTTGTCTAACAGGGGATGAGGAGGAGGAGAACAAGGCCACCAGTCACTAAGCAGCCACAGCCACTCGTGTGGCACAGATGGGGGACATCGGTCACTTCTGAGGTTTGAAAATATTCATGTTTCTTGTTCAGTCAAAAACAGGAGTGGTCTCTTTTTTTGTTTCAATCTACCAAGGGCAAAAGGTGCCTCAGCTGACGTGGTTTTGACATTTCTGTTCCCCAGGAGGAAGCCATGGCCCCGCTGGTGATGCCAGGCAGCTCCCAGCCCCAGGGACACTTTTCTCTTCCTCACACAGAAGCTAGAATGAAGTAGAAACAAAAGTAGAGAATTTTGCCTTATATTTTAGGAGTTAAAAACATACATTTATTTCCAATTTCCAAAGTAAACATAATTTAAAACATGAAACAGAGGTGGAAAAATCTAGAGAAGCTGGTGACCTTGACCTATGTCTAACGAAAAGGTCAAAACCCGAAATCATTGCCTGGTTTTTTAGGACGTGCTGGGGAGGATTCTGCAAATCCACGTTTCTTAGATTGTTAGTACACTTCTAACCTGTGACGATCTATGGGTAACTTGGTATGTTTTGTTATTTTTTAAAAGCAAAGTTGTTGAAAAACGTCAGGACTCTATATAAATACCTTTGTGTAAGTGGTGCAATTACAGTAGGGTATCAAATATATAAGGTCAGACAATCAAGTTCATGAACTCATCCTTTAAAAAGGGCTGCCCCTTGTATCACTGATTATCACTGTGGTCATCTTCAAGGTACTCACTCCCCTTGGGAAGCTGTGTATCGACGCCAGCCCCCGGTCCTCCCAAGTGGTTTCGGAACTCTTCTTCTCAAATGTCCATCAGAGCTGTCATCATACAAATTATGACAATTGAGTTCACGAACTTGTCCTAGAAAAAGTGCTTTGAAGGGTGGATGAGGTGCTGGTGTCAGAGCACAGATTCCCTAGGGGAGCGCCTGGAAGGTGTCCACAGAGATATTCTGCAGTGCAACTTGTAGCACTTTTGCTAGGATGAGTTAGAGAACTTGATTGTCCAACCCCATATGTCTACTGAGAATGCAAGAGAATCTTAATTAGCATAAGGGATTTTAAATGGGACAAACATTTAGGACACATCTGCCTAGTGACATCCAGGTCAAAATGTGAGCACAAACTTGAAAACTTAAAACCTCAGAGAGTGCTGATCAACAATTTGTGAAAGCTGGTAACCAGAAAAATAATTTTTCTTTGAACTGATGCCCAAAGGTCTGTGTTTTTCTACTTCAGTTTGCTAAGACTTGGCCTTAGTTTTGTAAACTTAAAAATGTTTGAAAAGTGACAGTGAATGGAGGAGTGACAAAAGAAATGGTGAAGGTGAACCAAGGCGAAAGACCCCGGGAGTCCGCAGAGCCTCGGGACTAAACCGACCAGACAAGCAGCTTTGGAACAATTATCACATCTGGAATTGACACATTACTTCTGAAATGTTTGAACTTGAGGTTGAAGGAGTTCCTCAACAATTCCTAAAATTACTTTAGACTTCATGAGTAGGAAAAGTTGTTATTTCTGAGAATTTCATTGAAGTCTTTGACAATAGATGGTTAGAAAATGTCCCCAAAGTCTTTCTAAACAATCCCATTTTTGAACTTGGCAAAGTACCTCATCATTGTAGAACAATAAATTATTGTTTCTTGTATATTGAAACCTTCCCTCATATAACAATCCTATAATTCCTCTGCAGCAAATGCAATCCTCTTTGGGTCATTTTACATCAAAAATGACCTCAGTGTGAACTACCCCACCATGTGCTGTATTCACCTGAGGGCGGTGGTCCTGTGTAAGAAGGTGGAGTGCATTAGTAAACTCGGGAGAAGTGGACAGTTAGTCTTTGCAAAAGATCAGGAGGGGGGCTGACTTTGTCCAGTTAAGCCACCTTTGGTGCAAACTCCCAGCACGTCCCCTGTAGGCTTTCCCAGGCCCAAGTGGAAAATGAGTGCAATGGTGTGGTGACCCTGGCAGGAAAGCTGTTTTCAAAGTCTCTGCTGCATGTGCTGCAGTGCTGCTGGCAGAGGTGGTGTGTGCATTGACGTGGCTGCTGCATCTGAACCAAAGCAGTGCATGGCACAATGCTGTGTGTCTCAGAACAAGTGGACCTCTGCTTTGCGGGATGCTCTGAGGCTGTGCAGTAAAGTGCTGCAGATGTAAAAGCAGGAGCACTTGGACACTTCCACTGCCCCGTTGGTGAGGAAAAATCCAGCTTAGTGGATCTAAAGCTGTTCCAACCCCAGATTTGGCCAAATTTCCTGTGCAATCTTTCTTGGAGTCCAGGGATGGTGCTTTATAATCTTACTGAGATTCTAGAACCTTCCCTCTTGTTCCAACCTATAGCCATAGCTCCATAAGGGTAATGGGTGGGAAGGACCCTTGGGTGATGGAAGTGTTAGATAATCTGCGGTTATTTGGAACATCATTTGAAAGCCAGTGTTAAGAAAGAGATTCACTCCCATCCTGGAGAAAGTTTAGATCTCAAAGAAAGCAGGCACGTAATTTCTGGAACTGAAGAGGCTAAATCTCAGATTTCTGAGTAAAGTTTAAGAAGATAACACCTTGGACTGAGCCTGCATCTCAAAGGAGTAGGGCACTGGCCCCATATGCTGGAAGTGGCGGGTTCAAACCCTGCCCTGAAAAAAAAAAAGATGATAACACCTTGTACAGACACATCAGTCACTTCAGTAACACACTAACACACAGAAACCCCAGAGGAAAGGTACCGGACATGCCCAGACCCCGCTTCCTGCACACCCTTCTGCTCACTGCAGGACCCTGCCCTGGCCCCCTTGGCTCCCGTGTCTTCCATGGCTCCTGTGGCCCCTCTGGCTGCCTGCTCAGTAACTTGTCAACTGGTGAACTCCAGACCTGTCCTCATCACCGCACATCCATCCTGCTCCTCTTCTGGAGCTATTTGTTCTGGAAACCTCCAGCTACCCTGCTGGGTGCAGGTGAGGGGCGCCCTACTGTGTGCAGGTGAGGGGCACCCTACTGTATGCGGGTGATGGGGGCCTTACTGTGTGCAGGTGAGGAGCGCCCTACTGTGTGCAGGTGAGGGGTGCCCTGCCGGGTGCAGGCAAGGAGGGCCATCCAGCCATCCATTCAGCCAAGGCTGTTGTTCAGAGGAAACCAGAAAACACTCTCCTATTTCTAGAAGTACAGCAGAGTTGTGGGGACACAATCCCTCCAAATAGCTACACGAGAGTTTTTACACCTCACTCTGGATATCTGTGGCCGAGTGGCTATTGTCCAGGACCATGGACTGTGCCTGACCATGGTCTCAGTGACTTGGATGCTCTCCTCCTCTTTTAAGAAGTGTGGTTCTCTGAAATAAGTACATTTCCACTTATTTTCATTGAAGGGCTACATTTGAGGCCTGGAGGCCAAAACCTGGATGCTAAAGAGTCTCCCATCAGCTCCAAAATCCACCCTACATCCTGATTGCTCATTCCCAAATTTTGCACTTGTCATGTAGACCTCTGCCCCAAAGTTTTAATGGCTGCATATTACATACGCAGTAAAATCCACCTCCTTCCCTCTAATCTGAGAATTTTCCCCACTGAAGTCTGACCTGACTCTCCTACATCAGCCCCAGAGCTCCCCAGGGCACTTTCTTTCCTCCACCTAAGAATAGTCCATCCTCATTCACTTATTCATTCAATGGTCATTTACGAAGCAGCAGTTGTGGCTCAGGCCCTGAGGACAGTGGCCGTGGACAGCACGTGACCTGGAGGACCGTGTGCACCATCGCGGGAAGCAGACCAGCAGATACGCATTTGATGTGGCAGGTGCAACAGATCCCAAGTGAAGTGGTGCTGAGGATTGAGGTCTATGAGGGCCAAGGAAGTGCCCGAGCAGGTGACACTTGAGCAGAGATGGAGGGAAGCCAGGTTGCAGGTCATGTAGACAGGCAGGCGGGCAGCCCTCCCGGCCAAGGGAGCCGGCGATGAGCAGGTGCCTGGTGTGTTGGACAAGAGCAGGGTGGATGGCGGGCCGGTATGAACAAGAACGGGCGATGGGAGATGAGGGATAAAGCAATGGTGGGGGGACAGGACAGCGTGAGCTGTGGGGAGAAAAGTTTCTCATGCAAGAGAGACTTTGCTTGGACTGCGATCACCCTCAGAGGGAGACTTGGGCAGTGTGAGAACAACCTAGAGGAGGCTCAGGGGAAAGTAAAGACCCCGACCGTGAGGCTGTCGTGAGAGGTCAACGGTGGGGCTCAGGATGGTGGCAGCCGGGGGCGGGAAGCGGTCAGGTCTGCAGCTGCTTTGAGGCAGGAGTGGGCAGGACCGCCGGGGAGCTGGGCGTGAGAGGGGAGGAAGCAGGGAGGCGCGTCTTCGAGAGGTGTGAGCTGAGCAGCGGAGACAGTGGGATTCCCACAAGATGACTGGGAAAGCAGGTTTCAAAGGTGGGAGGCGGACATCAGACGTTCAGTTTGGGGCATATTTTGCATGGTTTTGAGGTGGTGTTACTTACACAAAGAAAGATGAGTGGGATGCCAGTCAGGGGAGCGCTCTGGGCTGACAGTGAAGTCAGGGAGCCGTCAGCGTATCCTGGGCATTTGGACCAGTGAGCCACATGGCCTCTGTAGGGCGTAGGAACAGAGCGGAGCAGATGATCCTTAGAGGTCAGGAAGGGAAAGAGGGGCCAGCAAAGGAGGTCGAGGGGCAGCCAGCTAGGGGAGAGGACAGTGGCCTCTGCGGGGTCCTCCTTTCCTTTGCCCACGTCGGCCTCTTGACCGTAGGTGCCCAGAAGTGCCATCCTGTGTTTACTCACACCCTGCCCACCCCGCACCATCAGCACTGACTTTCCTGTGACTATTTAACTCCTGATAATGTTTTAGCAATTTCTGGATAAATCGCTTTGTCTTAATCAATCATTGTGCTTTCTATCCCCACCGCAGTACCTTTGCTTTAATCTTGTTGGTTGGGTCCTCTCAGAGTGTCTGAGCCCCACTGGTTAATGCACAGGAGAGTCATTGACAGCACCATCGGTAGCACGGAACTCAATTCCGAGACAGCCCTGGCTCCCGGAGATGTGGAATTCGTGGCCATCGTGCTGTGCCATGAATTCATAGCACGTAGGGTCACCCTTTGGAACAAGTCAGAGGTGTGTGAAGCAACATTGGGGCACAAGGAGACAGAAACTTGGGGAAGATTCCTGCTCTCAAGAAGTTCATTCTCCAAAACAGGCGAATCAGGGAAACAGCGACAGATTAAATAACAAAAACTAAGATGCTCAGAGAGGAGCAGAGAGGACTTTACATTTTAAACTGAAATTCTTAGTTTCAAGATACGTTTGTAAATGGCATAAAGCGGCATGCTTTGATTTTTAGTATCATTAACAAGTATGCCATTAGTGCGTCTGGGAACAAGAAGAACAGAACGTTCCATCTTGTCTAGCAAGATAAGGTAACCTCTGAGCCATCCCGGGGTTGGCAAGACGTAAACGGGCACAGGTGCTTTCAGAACTGATTCTGATGCCACCCTGTGGGAATGAGAAAGGCGGGGCTGACGCTCTGTGACCAAGCATGGCTCTGCCATCTGCAGCTCGCCCCTTTGCCTGGAGGCGTACCCTGAGCTAATCACCCAGAGAAAACTGTTTTAGACATTTGGTTTCTGGTACAAAGATTCAAATGATGCTCTTCCCCAAGACTGGCTTGTCAGAGGGAAGAATGATTTGAATGTGGGCTCGGATAGCGACAAGTCCTTTGATGTGTGGTGAGATGACAGGATGCAGGTGAGTCTGATATCTGTTTGTGAATTGAGGGTCCTGCTACCGCCTGTAGGTGACGTGGGGCAGGTTCACTCCAGCAGCCAGGGTGGTCACATCCATAGAGACCTTATTTAGGTGAAGAAGGATGAGACCTGAGCCCTGATGGATAATCTGATTCAGGTTTTAAGTAGCAAAAGACAGGACTTGTTTGTTTGGCTTAAAGCTGGTGACTTAAATGCCCTCTCATGTCAACATTCAGATTAGAGTTATCTAGTATTTTTTTTTTTACTTTTTAATAATATTTAAAAAATAAAATGATGTTTCCTTATAGAGGTAATATTATTTTATAGTTAATCTAACTTTACTAAGTCATAAATAAAGCAGGTATTAAAGCAAGAGCAATTAAGCAAGATTTCCACTTAGCAATGACTGTGCAGGTTGCAATGTTAGTAAAAATCATTTATGTGAGAAATGTACAAGAGATAATAGGCTACCATTGCCGGCCAATATTCCTTCAAAACCAGACTTTAAATAGTATCAAAAACTTAGGCTTATAGTTCTCTCCACAATAAAAAAGGACAATTTGTTCACATCTATGGCTGTAACTTCTATCACATAGAATTATAACCTGATTCTGAAAACCATAGCGATTGCACTTTTATTTAAATGTATTAGTTGCTTACATCTCTCTTCCATTTCTCCTGTTTGGTATATTCTAGTAAGAGCTATTAGTTATTCTCAGAGAAGCATATTCCTTTCAGTGAGTGGAAATTTAAGTCGGGCAAATTCAGGATACTTTTTATTTAATGAAAATTTACAAACCCTGAGTAGCTTTAAAAATGTCATCATTTTAATGTTCTGATCTTCCTTTCTTTTGTTTATGAGAGTGACAAGCAACAGATTCACTGGACTGCTTATAGGTAATGCCTTACTGGGGGGGGGGGTGTTAATTGATTTTTAAAATTTAAATTAGTCTTTGTCTAACAGGAAATGTCATCAGTCAAAATAATGCTATCACTTCTGAAAATGTTTTCATTTTGTGGCGTGCACCGAGGTGCATGAGGCAGTGTTGACGACTTCATCTCTGGCATCCCACAAATCTTATGGAGATTCATCATCAGAAACCAGGAGGTCTATATCCGGGCTCTGACAAAACCATGGCCACCGGCCACAGATAAGGCTTTGAAACGTTAGGGGCTGAGAAGGTGGTAACAGAAATGGGGATCAAAGGCACCTAGGCTTCACCTTTGGGCACCTGTGGTTTCCAGCCATGCCGCCTTGGTAACGGGGATGGCCCTTGGCCTCTTGGCAAAACCGGGGGATCCCCTGAGTGTGACTCAACCTGGGAGCACAGGGTGGGGATGAGGATGAATGTGTGGAAAGTCAGAGCCTCGGAGAAGCCAGCATAGCATCTCCAGCGACGAGGGCAGCAGGGAGGGAGTGCCTGGGTCTGGGTCGAAGCCGGAGCATCACAGCATCACAGCAATGCACAGATGGAAACCACAGAACATTCTGCAACAAACGGCAACTTCCTCCTCACCATTTCATTTTTGACATCGTCCTTTTAAATCCCCAAGTGTTTGGAGATTTCACACTGTTCTCTATTTTATGTGGAATTTTTCAATAGCTAGGAGGGACCAAAACCCAGTGCCCTGGATCTGGACATGAAATACTAGACCAAAGGATTTTTTTTAAAAGACTCTTTTAAAACTATAAGCAGGATGACTGTGAACACTGCCTTTACGACAGAATTTACAATCATTTACTTCTTAACCGTGCCTCCCACATGCCGTCCATTCTCAAACAAAGCTGAGTTTATGGCCGTCGTGCGAGATTGCGTCCCGGGCAGTTGCCGTGTTTCTTCTGTAATGATTTATTTAAAAGGCTTCACCATGATAGCTCTCCAACTTTGTTCCTTCCTGTATATCACTGTTCAGGGTCAAAAGCTGGGAAAAGGGCTGGTCCCCGAGGCCTCACATATTTCACCAGTGGAGACTCTGGCTTTTCACTTCTCTTTCTCTCCTCATCACTTTAAGCTTAAAGAAGAACAGATGTGGAAACATTTAGAAAAAGACTAATTGAATTTCACATAACACAATTTAGCATTGTTTGAGGAAGTACCTAAATCAACAGCACATTTTCCAGAGTCCCGGCCTCGCCTAATTAGAACACCAAACGTGTGACTAATTGGCCACACTTCCACCAGGGCCTGCTGCTCCCCGCCCCAGCCAAGGCCAGGCCGGGTGTGAGGCCAGGCGGCGGCTCTGATGGACCGGGCCGGGACAGTGGGAAAGAAACTCCGGGAACAGACCCAGGGGCAACAGGCAAGAAACAGGCCACGTGCCTGGCGGCAGCACCCCAAGAGTTGCCCGGAGGCAGTCAGCACGTAAATCAGGAGATATTGGGGCTCTGCTGGGGGGACCCTAACAGCCTGCTCTTCGTCATCTCAGCTTCACGTCTTAGCATATGACATCCAATTAAAACACAATCTGATATCTCTGGTGAAGGCCCCTCTTAACCCAGCGCCTGGGGCTGGCAGCTCTGGTTTCTGCCTATAGTGGGGTTCCGTGTCCTCGTCTGTGTCTTGATGGTGTACAGGGGAGCACGGGAAGAAAGGGCATAACCAGAGGACAGGGAGGGGACGAGTCCAGGCTCAGCTCTGTCGTGAAACCCTCAACATTTTCCTTTTGGGAATCTTTCAGCCCCTACTTTCTCCTCCTAACTGTGAAACCCATGGAATCACAGTGACTTTTAAAAGTCAGTTGGTGCAACTTTCACATTTTATAGATGAGGATTCTGAGGCCAAGAAAGGTGCAGTAATTTGCCTAGAGCCACACATCTCTTTGGTGACCGATTTAGGACTAGAAATCAAATCCCCGACACCTCACCTCTAGTGCTATTTATAATTTCTCTTTCATGCTTGAGCTGATGCTAAAAAGTAACATCGCGTGGCAGTTTCGCTGTTACATGTTGCTGGGACTGTTCATGCGAGCTCAATCCCTTAAACAACGACACTACCTGTTAGGTCATAAATTTGCTGGAGAAACTTATTTAATATTGTTATTTTTTATAATTTCAGGTTAATATGAGGCTACATACAAGTAGATGATTAGTTAGAGCAGGGCCTGCTTCTGTTTTCTATCCGCCTGTCAGAGTAAGTGGGTATCTAAAAATGTGAATATTTGCCTTAATTAAATCTTGCCATATTATATTTCTGCCTGATGGGAAATGATAATGAATTCATTTTTCTTTAATGTGGATGTGTTTCTGAAAAAACAGTCTGTTTCTCTAGACTCAAGCTAAGTAGAAAGGCTGATCATACCGATTTTGTAGCTGCTGAATCTGTTTTACATTCATTCACAAAAAAACCAATTTGGCTTCAACATATAAAACGGAGTAGAAAAATAAGTGTTCCATGAAGGAACAAGCAAGTGTTTCCTTGCCCCCGTGTTTCTCCAAACTGGAGCTGGGTCTAGTCATCCTGACGACATCTCTGACTTCCACACACTAACGAAGGCAAAGTCATCGACCTTCTCTTTCTTAAGTTCTAATCAAACTTTTAGAAAAGTAAAAGTTAAGTACATAAAATAAATTAAGCTAAGATGTTGGCAAGACATTTCCTCCATCAACATCTTGAATGTTTCCTATTGATAAATCATGTAATTCAGACAGAAGACCACCATCTTCATTCCACTGTCCTGGGGATCCTTTTCCTTCAGGGGAGGGTGACCATGATTGATCATGTGACACAGAGGTGTCCCTTAGGAACTGATCAGACCTGGCACCAGGTAAAGCCGTTCTAACTTTTTCACAGTAAAGTGGGATTGCCCACGGAATAGTTTAATCAGCCGTGTGATGTGGCCACAGGGACAGGCTGAGAAGGACACCTGTTGCCTGGGAGGGGTCCGCCTTGGGGACCTGCCTGGGCCTCCATTTGCCTCAGGCTGCAGCACAAATGAACAAATGGGCCAGGGCGTGACTGTGTCACCATGGTGGGCTCAGCCACCCCTCTTCTGCCCCCTGTGCTCACCACGGCCAAATGGGCTGTGGGGTGGTCAGAATTTGTCATGAAGATAGACGGCCACTGGGAACGCTGACTGGTGTGGGCTGAGACCAGCTCTCAGCTTTCTGGGCAGGGTGCCCAGTGTCGCTACGTGTGAGTGGTGGCAGTGTTAGTTTCCTTCTTTTCCAATATCTTCTCCTGGAGATGAGCTGAGGACACCTGACAGTCAGTGTTCTGACCCTTGAGAAGAAAGGCCAGTTAAGTGCAGGTGTTTACTGACGCATTCCCCACATGCAGAAGTGATCTGTGTCTGTCTTTACTGTTGATTACGCTGGTTGATTTTAAAATTGTTTATAGATTAGTAAAGAAGCTATTTGACAAAAGAGTATCACTTTAAAAAATGTTTCTATTTTTAAAAAGTTGTTTCAGAGACAGACTCTGGGCTGAAGTGCAGTGGGGCAGTCATCCTCCACGTTGGCAAGTCCCACCTTTAGCTCAGAAGTACAAGCAGCAAATAAGAATACACACAGGAAAATATTACAGGTAACGTGAATCAAGCATAGATTTTTCATGTTTGAAGTAGATATAGCTGCCTTCTACTTAGACTGCTCTGAGTTTTCCCCTTATTTCACTATTTTCAGTTATTTGTGATCATTTCACTTCTTGTATTTATTTTTTACTTATTGTTTTGTTAGATTTGGGGAGTCACATATAAAGATCTTTATTAAACAACAATGTTTTTAAAGCCAAGACTCAGCAAATCTTCTTTAGAAAAATCAGAATCTTTAAAAAAGTAATTCCAGATTGATAAGAGAAAAATAGGAGACTGAGCACTTTAACCCCAGACCTGTGGAGTAGTGCCGGTGATGGATGGCTGTAACACAGGACTGAATAACCAACAAAAAACAACAATAAATGGTAAAATTTTGCATGCAGAAGCACTGTGCCAATTCTATTTGGTTCCTGAAATAGTCTTCAAAAAATCCTCAGATTGTATGTGAAGCCCACACACTGTACTCCATGATTGAACTAATGTACACAGCTATGATTCAATTAAAAAAAAAAAATCCTTGAATGAGAAAATGAGATTCTAGTCTTGAGTACCTACTAACTAGTTGCCTTGTCTTGGGTAAATTATTTCTCTGGAGTTTGCTCTTCTCTCTGTGATGAGAAGCTGAGACCCCACAGTAGATGAGCTGTTCTCAGCCCCAACTGTGCATCAGGATCACTTGGGAGGCTTAAGAAATACTGATGCCCAGGCCCTGCTCCCAATCAACCAAATCAAATTCTCTGGTAGAAGGTCCAGGACGGCTCTGCAGCTGACCCCAGTGCCCAGCAGCATCTGACTCAGAGAGATGTTGTGCAGTAGCCCTGGGGATGCAGAGCCTCTGTGAAACCAGCTGTGGCAAACTCAGTGACTTTTAGTGATAAAAAATGTTTGATGTGATTTTTATCCTTTATGTTTGGCAAAGTAATCCAGAGTTATCTGTTAAGGAAATACAGCAAGCCCTCCAAGTGAATCACTGAATCAAAATTACGTTACTCTCAACATGTAAGGCCCTTACATTTTGAGTGAACTGTCTGCTTGGTGTAGTGAGTTGAAGCAGCTCAGTGGGCCAAATGCCACATGCAGACGAGGAAACTGTCCTGCCGGGGACGTGCCCAGCACCGCGTCAGATGGACACGGAGGGGCTCTCATGTCTGTCTGCACGGCCCTCACACCTTGACTCCCTCCTCTGCAAATCTGCTTCTCCCCCACTTTCTCCATCCTTGCCTGTTTAATTTGGTACGTTTTCTTGTAATGCTTCATTTCTTTCAAAGCATGCACCTCTCTTTATTGGAGTAAGGGGAAAAAGACATCTCCCAGATACACAATAATAGAGAATTCACATTTCCCCTTACTTTCTTCCCTTCAGATATCTCAAAAATGTATTTGTTCTGAAAGTTTTATATCAAAGCAAAGCATTTTTTAATTAATGCTCTGGTCTCCTCTGAGCTACAAGACTAGTCCAGACCAAGGACTGCCACATCAGTTTTCTCCTCATTATCACCTCGTTAAGATCCCAGAACATGCCTCAGAGGCAGGAGGCTGAGACGTGCAGCTTAACAAGGTGATAATGAGGAGAAAATGTCTCCAGTCTCTTTGGGGCACAGCCCAGCCAGGTAGGATGAGGGCAGACAGGGCCGACTGGGGCAGGACTCCTCCCTGGTAGAGGCTGAAATTGCGCCCAATAGCCTCTCGGTCTTGTCCTTGGTAATGTGGATGCTGACGCAGAGCTGAGCCAGCTACACTCCATGACATTCACGTGCTCTGTGACATACAAAGGCCAGTGAATTGGCTTTTTTTTTTTTTTTTTTTTTTTTTGGCAGGGTGTCTCTCTGTTGCCCATCCAGAAGTGCAGCAGTCACAGCTCACTGTGACCATGAACTCCTGAGTTCAAGGAGTCCTCTTGCCTCGGCCTTCTGAGTAGCTAGGGCTGCAGGTGTACACCACCCCGTCCAGCTAATTTGTTTTATTTTTTATAGAGAGAAGGTTTCGCTAAGTTGCCCCAGCTGGTCTCAAACTCTGGGCCTCAAAGCAATCATCCTGCTTTAGCCTCCCCAAGTCAGCTGTTCTCCACCTATTTCTCCTTTTGGTTCTGGCTGGAAAGTGTGTATGATAACTGCAGCCATCTGGGCCAGACACAAAGCTGCAAAGATCCCCAGCTTGCAGGCGCCATCCCAGCCTGCACAGCCTCCCTCTGTGCTCTTCTGCCCCAGGGAGAAGCTACCTGGTATAAGCCAACTGGTTTTTGTTGGTGGTGGTTTGATATATGAGCTGAATCCAGTACTATTGTATGTATTAAAAAGCATTACCTTTGTTTTTCTGATGTTGTTTTCAGATCTAATATGAAGTACATATCTTTTCAACCACAATTTTTTTTAAATTTTTATTTTTTATTAAATCATAGCTGTGTACATTAGTGCAATCGTGGGGTACAGTGTGTGGGCTTCATATACAATCTGAAATATTTTCATCCATAACTGTTCGACATAACCTTCATGGGATTTTCTCATTTATTGTGTGAAAACATTTGTGTTCTGCATTTAGTAGGTTTCACCTGTCCCTTCTAAGATGCACCATAAGTGTGATCCCACTATTTACCCTCTGTCCACCCACCCTCCCCCTCCCCTTTCCTCCCTTACCCCTTTCCCCGTCTTCTTGTGCTATAATTGGGTTATAGCCTTCATACGAAAGCTATAAATTAGCTTTTATAGACTTGCCATTTGATCCTATAATTCCTTTACTTGGTATATACCCAGAAGACCAAAATCACATTACAACAAAGATATCTGTACCAGATTGTTTATTGCAGCCCAATTCATAATTGCTACATCATGGAAGAAGCCCAAGTGCCCATCGATCCATGAATGGATTAATAAATTGTGGTATATGTATACCATGGAATATTATGCCGCCTTAAAGAAAGATGGTGACTTTACTTCTTTCATATTTACATGGATGGAGCGGGAACACATTCTTCTTAGTAAAGTATCTCAAGAATGGAAGAGAAAGTATCCAATGTATTCAACCATAATTTTTGGCTGTCACCCAAGCCAGAACCCCTGGGAGCAGTGGAGTATCAGAGTTCACACTGGCTCATGCAAACCAACTTTTAAAGATTCTAAATTTTGCAGGCCAGTTGTTAAACACAGCTATTACAAAAAATTAAATTATATACATTAAAATTTAATAAATATTTAAAACTAAAGGTGCCAAATGCTTAAAATTATTATTTCCTAATAATTTTACTTTTCTTCTATGCTCTTGACTTTATAGTGTATCTATATGTTGGAAACATCATATTGGGGTGTTAGTACACGTGACTTCCCAATTCCCTGTTTAACAGCATAACACCGGTGGCTTAAAATTGGCCAAGCTGACAGCATCTCCACCACAAAAATTGCCAAATGTTACAAATTGAGGCTTGATACTTACTTTGTTGGTTTTCTTAAGACCAATAAAGGCTTAAGCAAGTCTTGGAGAAAATGTTACTAGTGCTAAAGGGGAAAGAGGTTTCAGTTTAATGAATATTAATGGAATAAGGGTCAGAAGCAGTTTGACAGTAGACCACTTGTCAGATTTAGTGAAAACAATTTTATCGGGTAAAAAGTTACCAGATTAGCTCAGTGAGTAGGGCACCGGCCCCAGATGCTGAAGGTGGCGGGTTCAAACCCAGCCTTGGCCAAACTGCAAAACAAAAAAATAGCTGGGTGTTGTGGTGGGCACCTGTTGTCCCAGCTACTCGGGAGGCTGAGGCAAGAGAATCGCCTAAGCCCAGGAGTTGGAGGTTGCTGTGAGCTGTGTATTGAGGGCGATAAAGTAAGACTCTGTCTCTACCAAAGAAAAAAAAATTACCAGATTGGGATGAAAATTCATGTGTCAAACCATGGTATGCAACCACAGGCTGACCAAAGGGGCAGAGTTCTGCAACAATTAATGAACGTATAAGAATCAATTGGCTATGGAAATTTCAATAAAACATCTTGGCTATTTTATCATTATTTGTAAATTATGTACTACATGTGCCTTGAGTAAAATCTACAATAAATAAATGTAATAATATATATGCACACAGATTTTTTTTCAGAGCCAGTTGTTAAAAACGTACCAGCACACCACCACCCTTGGCTATTTCTCCTCTGCTGTTGGCCCACACATTCAATACACTGCTAAACTCTCAATTTTAACTGAGAAATGATGCTATTTGCATCATGTATTTCTGTCCACCTGTCTGTTACTCCACTTGAATCCCCTGTCACCATCCAGCTTGTAATCCACACCCTTCCCAAGAGGGTCCGTCAACAGGGCAGGTACGTTCGGGCCACCTCTCTGCTGAAAGCCAGTCAGTGGCTCTGACTGGCCCAGAGGACCACGTCTCAGCTGTGCAGCTGGGCTTGGGCTCCTGGCTCTCTCTGGTCATTCTGAACTCCTGCTGTTCTTGCCCTTTATTCTGTGGGGTAAGTCCTGGACAGTGCGCAGAGCGGCTACCAGCCGTCAGCAGTCTACTCGCTCGGCACCTGCAGAAAGGGTGCATGCACTGCAAGAACTGGAGGGTCCGGGGTGCTGTGGCATCATACAGCTGGTCAAAGGAGACTGATGAGGCTTCACAGCAAAGGGTGAAGGCTCCTTGACCACCCCCTTCTGAGGGCCTGCCCCTCCTCTCGCTCCCCATCAATAGGAGATGGCATCATTCTCAGGTAAGTTCTCAGATCTATGTCCCAGGGCGAGTGTGGGGTGGCAGCACTGTTCCTGTGTGCCCCAGGTCTGCACGCAATAGCAGCAGAGAAAAAGACCAGGGCAGCAGTCCTTAGAGTCGCGATGTCACCTGTCAATGCAGGCAGTCACACAGGTGAGCTCATCTGGCCGTCATCCACTGGCTGCACATTGCTACTGAGTGGCTAAGACTGCAAACTCCTCCTGCTGCTCCCACGAGAACATGGCCTCTATTTCACTCTCTCGAATCCAGCTAGACTCTTTTTGAATGATAGAAAGTGGCAGGAGTGACACTGTTTCTTCAAGGGCCCTGTTGGAAGCTCCAAGTGCATAGTTCTGGACCCTTTCATGGCCCTGTGAGGAGCTGATCCAGACTGGCAGAGGGAGAGGGGATGCACAGAGGGCAGCCGAGACTCTCTCTGACAACCAGAATGAACGCCAGGTCAGTGGGTGTGCACGGCCACCATGAGCCCCACTATGAGCCCCACCATGAGCCCCAAGCACCACTCTTGGAAACCACTAATCTATTTATGCTTTCAATAGATTCTAGATACATAATATAAAAGAAAGAGTCAGGGAACATGGAACCATTCATGGCTTCGGTCATTCAGCACAGTGTTTTCAAGGTTCATCTAGCCTGAAGAGGTACAGGTATTTTTATTGCCTAATAACACACCATTGTGCAGATGTATCATATTTTTATTTATTCATTCATCAATTGATAGACATTTGAGTGGTTTCCATTTTGGCCAATATGAATAATTATACATCTATGAACATTCATGTACGAGGTTTTGCATGACAAATGTTTAATCTTTTCTGAGTGCATACCTGGCAGTGGAATTACTGGATCACATGATAACATACGATTCAAGAAACTGCCAAACAGTTCTCTGAAGTGCCTTTGCCATTATACATTCTCATCATCAGTGTAAGCAGGTACTAGTTTCTCTGAAACCTCGTCAACCTTTTTCATTATTTTTCCTTTCAATTATAGCCATCTTAATGGGTCTAAAATGGTATCTCATTGTGGTTTCAAATTATATTTCCCTAATATCTAATGACGTTGAGCATCTATTCATGTGTGTGTTAGCTATTTGTGTATCTTTGAAGAAATAACATGCAGATACTTTCCCCCTTTTTTAAACAGGATATGTGTCTTTTTATTATTGATTTGTCAGAGTTTTCCATGTATCCTAAATACAAGTTTTTAAATTAGAAGTGTGATTTGAAAATATTTTCTTCCATTCCAAGGGTTGTCCATTCACTCCCTTGGTTGTTATCATTAGAAGCATAAACGTTTTAAATTTTGATCTAGAGCTTGCAATACACAACATCAGAATCTGCTTCAGATTTATACTTAGTTCTGGTGAGTATAAAAACGTTATCCCAGACCTTCTTTCCTCTGTTCTTTCTGTGCTGTTGATGATTATACCTATTATGTTTACATGTTAGAGACAGAACAGTACATTGGTATAATTGTTACTTTATATAGTCCTGTGTCTTTTAAAAGAGCTGAGATTTTACAAATAAGCACCTATTTGCAGAGTTTGCTATGTCAACTACCTTATTTGCTCTTTCTGGTTTACTTTGTTTCTTCTGTGGGTTTGAGTCACCACCGGATGCCATTCTCTTACTATAACACCTTTGCTCTCACCTGCCTCCTCTATGCTGTTTCTGGCCCAGCAGCACAATTATATGCATATTGTTGTATGCATTTATTTTTTAAGCCAGTTAAGAAAAGGAAGACAAATACAGTTTTGCTGTCTTTCACATGCATAATAATCCTCATTAGCACTCTTTGTTTTTTCTTTCTTTCTTTTTTTTTTTTTTTTAAAGACAGAGTCTCACTTTGTCACCCTTAGTAGAGTACAATGATGTCACAGCTCACAGGAACCTCTATCTCTTGGGCTTAGGTGATTCTCTTGCCTTAGCCTCCCGAGTAGCTAGGACTACAGGTGCCTGCTACAACGTGGCTATTTTGCTGCAGTTTGGCCAGGGCTGGGTTCAAAACGACCACCGTTGGTACATGGGGCTGGTGCCCTATTCACTGAGCCACAGGCACTGCCCTTTGTTTTTTCATGTAGATGTGAATTATTGTCTGATGTCACTTGCTTTCAACTTGAAAAACTTTTTGAAGTATTTCTTATAAGTGAGGTGTCTCAAGTTTATATGTGAGAATAGTTTTGTTTTACCTTTCTTTTAAAGATAGTTTGCTAGAAAGAAGATTTTTAGTTGACATTCTTTTTCTTTCAGTGTTTAAAATACGTAATTCCACTTCCTTCTGGCTTGCATTGTTTGTGTTGAGAAGTCAGCTGTTATCCTTATAAGCATTCTCTGATATGTCATGCTTTGCTTTGCTTTTAACTACTTTCAAGATATTATTTATCATTGACTTTAAACATTGTTGCTATAGTTTAGGTGTGAATTACTTTAGTTTTATATTTTGGGGAGTTGATTACACCTCTTGGTGCATGGAGTAATGTTTATCATCAACTTTGGGGAGTTTTCAGCCATTGTTCCTTTAGCTAAGATCTCTGTCCCTTTCTCTCTCTCCTGTATTTCTGGTTATTTTGTCACATTTATTTTGTTTTTTTGTTTTTTTGTTTTTTTAATTATTTTTTATTGAGTCATAACTGTGTACAATGATTCAGGCTTGGAGTACAGTGTGTGGGCTTCCCATACAATCGGAGATATTTTTATCCACCTGATTAATGTAACATTCATGATATTTTCTCATTTACTA
>CAUYRH010121097.1:0-11326 GCA_963574655.1 Perodicticus potto | reverse complement strand
AAAAGTAAGCACACGCTCCACTCTTGAGCTCAGCGGTTAGGGAGCTGGCCACATACACCAGGGCTGGTGGGTTCAAACCCCGCCCAGGCCTGCCAAACAACAATGACAACAACAACAACAAAATAGCTGGGTGCCATGGCGGGTGCCTGTATTCCCAGCTGTTTGGGAGGCTGAGACAAGAGAATTGCTTAAGCCAGCGATTGTCAACCTGTGGGTCGCAACCCCTTTGTAACAATGAAAATACATCCTGCATATCAAATATTTACATTATGATTCATAACAGTAGCAAAATTATAGTTATGAAGTAGCAACAAAAGTAACTTTATGGTGAGGGTCACCACAACACGAGGAACTATATTAAAGGGTCACCACGTTAGGAAGGTTGAGAACCACTGGCTTAAGCCCAGGAGTTTGAGATTGCTATGAACTGTGATGCCATAGCACTCTACCCAGGGCAACATAGTGAGATTCTGTCTCAAAATACAAAAAAAAGTAAGCACAGCGTGAGCATGGTGTGCAGGTTTGGCACCGGCTCCTCGTGCAACCGTGCCAGGTGCTACATGGGATTCTGGAGAAGGAAATGTAGTGTGAGCTCAACTCTGACATGTGGCTGGGAGCAGCCTCAGCTATCACACCAACTCTGGGTACTGAAGGCAGCTGCTCAGAGGAGGGGTGCGGAGGCTTGGGAAACAAGGACAGCCGGCTAGTGAGCAGGTGCAGGGGGCAGGGGCAGCAACACTGTCTCAAAAGCTTTCCTCTCTGTGAGGCGGCCACGGTGGCAGGAGTTGCCTAGGGCTCAACTGTTGGGCAAACTCTGCTGCCTCCTCCACAGAGTGTTTTTGTTTATTTGTTTGGTTTGTTATTTTGAGACAGACTCTCACCTTTGGTAGAGCGCCATGGCATCCTAGCTCATAGCAATCTCAAATTCTTGGGCTCAAGAAATCCTCTTGCCTCAGCCTCCCAAGTAGCTGGGACTACAGGCACATGCCATGATGCCTGGCTGGTTTTTCTATTTTTAGTGGAAACAGAGTCTTGCTCATACTCAGGCTGGTCTCGAACTCCTGAGCTCAAGCAATCCTCCCACCTCAGCCTCCTGGAGTGCTGGGATGACTGGCGTGAGCCACAGCACCCGGCCCTCCACAGGGTCATTGTCATGGACTAATGATAAATCATTATTGTCAGACTAATAATAAATGTATTAGTCTGCTGGGCCAACCACCTCAAAATACACAGACTGGACAACTTAAACAGCACACATTGTCTTTTCTCAGTGCAGGAGGCCCAAGTCCAAGATCTGGTGTGAGCAGGTTGTTTTGCCTGAAGCTTCTGCCCTTGGCTTGTGGATGGCCACTTTCTTCGGTGTCCTCCTGTGGTCGTTCCTCTGTGCACACACATCCCTGTGTCCATGTGACCAAATTTTCTCTTCTGTAAGGAACCAGTCAGATTGGGGTAGAGCCAACCGAATGACATAATTTTAACTAACTTTTTAAAGGCCCTGTCCTCCAATACAGTCACATTCTAAGGCACTAGGGGTTAAGGTCCAACAGATGAATTTGGATGGGACATAAACTCAGCCCACGACAGTGGATTCTCCAGGCTCAGGGCCTCTGGCTCCTTCAGAAGTGCGTTTCCTCTCTCTGTCCCTCGCTCCTCCCTGCTCCTTCCCTCTCTTTCTATACTTCTTATTCAGTTCCCTTCTTCCCTTCTATGTGCTTTCCCTGTGTCTAAATCCCAAATTCTGGCTTTTCTCACCCCTTGTTAGACATTATCCTTTAATAGATAAGCAGATACCATGTTTGTCCAACTTACATTTACACAGAACCACATACATTTTAGGAATATTTTTGAAATGATTGTTGGTCATCTTTTGGTATATTTTAAAAGTATCGTGATCAAAAGTAATTTTTTACTATATGGTACAGAGTAATTTATCTTCTGCCTGGAAACTAACTCAAAAACACTATGATTTAAAGGTTGTTTACTCTTCTCTAAGTGCCAAGAATATCACCTTCAAAATATTCTGTGCTCTGAAACAGAGGTTCTTATTTTGTTTTTTTAGAAAATTACATTATCAAAATGACACTGACTGCAGACCAGAATTGTGCTTTAACAGAATGTCTCATCCAGCTAAGGGGACTGTGCACATGATTGACATCAACAGCTGAATAACAGCTGATTCTTTCAAAGTTTGCAGACGCCCAGGTCTGGGTCTGCACTCTCATCATGTCCAGGTTGGGCCCCCGGCAGCCTTCCTGTTGCTTGTGCAGGCGCAGGTCACGCTCCCTGCACTGCCCACCAGCTGCTCTGGCTGTGTGTCCCTGTGCTCGAGATGCTGGGTTTCCGGAGACAAATGTACCTACTTAACCACAAGGCTCGATTTTTCCCAGGCCCTTCAGAATTCTCTGAGTTTCAGGGCTGAGCTGTGGCCCCCAGTTTCTTTTTCTTTCCTCTCCCATGACTCGTGTCCTGTTTCTGACTTCTCACTGATCTCGCCATCCGTGTGTGCCCTTGGCCACATCCGAGTATTGTGTGTGCTCCAGTCCTCACCATGTGGGACGCATCCTCCAGCTCAGGGCCCCGTCTCCTCAATGTAAGACCATATATTTTTCAAATATTTATTACTTTTTATTTTTCTCTTTGTGAGTTGGATAAAATCTGATAGCTCTAGCCATGTACAAGTAAAGGAGCTTTAATTTTTATGTCTCATACATACATACACAAACCTACAGAACATACGGCCCAGGGCATCGCCTCTCTCGTATCATCCTGTCCAGAGTCCAGTCCCTTGTTGTCTCTGGACCTCGTTTGCTTCATTCTGACCGAGAGTAACACCCCCGCCCTGCCTGGTTCACAAGGTGGTCAGGGGGCAGCAGAGGGGAGTGCAGACGCCACATGTTGTCAGCAGCGCCGTCAGGACATCTGAACCACGGTGCCCACAGACGTTTTATTGTTTTTTAATTGTTAATAACCCGGAATAACTCTTAGAGAAGAGTTATTCTCATCCCTCATCCTCTGACACAACAACTGTCTTGAAGACCTTTTTCCTCCCATTCACTTCCGTGATAATTCTTCTCTAGAGAAAATTTTATTCTCAAAGTCTTATGAGATTAAAATTAAGAACATATCAAACTGTTTGAAAGCACCAATTCAAGTGAAAGACAGTTATTTTGCCACAATTATAGAAAGCATTACTCAAAATATATAAATTAAATTTGTTCCAGCTAGATCATCAGCCACTGTGGAAGGTAAAGTCCTTGGGAGTTTTAAGGGTAATTTTGATAAAAACAATTAAAAGTCTTAAAAGTAACTTATTGTATTTACTAAGTTGTCATCTGAAGTGAAAACACTAAGGTTTTTTATTTACCTTCGTATTATTCCTATATTTTATAGTCTTGCGTTGCAGATAACAGTAAAGTGATGAGGATCCACAGCAGGTGACTGTTCAGCTGTGCGCAGCCTCTCTGGGAAGCTGTGTTTTTGTTTGTTTGATTGTTTGTTTGATCAGAGGAGGGTTACAGCAAGGCACCAAACCAAGTGTCTTTCCCCAGTCCCCCAACACCCTGAGCTGTAATACGTCAGTAAACCTGTCATCCCTGCACTGTCCACGTCTCAAAAACAAAAACCCAATGTTTTAAATGTAAACAGAAAAACTTGTTAATGATTATTCTACTTCTAAGAATTTCTTCTCAACACTCACCCAGCGGCCACCAGTCGCTGGTGTCGAGCAGGAGGGGACGTGCAGAGTCACCAGCAGGACTGAACAGGCTCAAGTGAGGCTGCGCCTTCCTCATTTGCTCCCTATTGCCTTATAATGAGGTGATTGCAACAGTCATGATTGTGTTCCCAGTTCATTCCCTAGAGTCTTTTTTCCCTGAAACAGCACTGTACTTGGGCCAAGATTCCTGATTAGTCATTTAACCGAAAGGAGAACTGGCGGTTTTTAAGAGAGAACATACTGGTGGGCACTTCAATGTGTATGAAAATAAACAGGAAGACAAAAATCAAAGTCCCAGTACTGGGAGACAAAGCATCACCTTTACCTGACACGGGTAATACATATTATATTTTAAAGCCTTTTCTAGTTATTGGATTTACCCCCAAAAATGTAATTCCCATTTTACATGTAAAGAAATGAAGACCCAGGCGTCTGAAGGAACCTGTCTGGGTAAGAACATGAGCCTGCCTGCAGGTGGCACTCTGGAGCCCCCAGCGCCATCCTCAGGGATCCATGACTTTTGTGCCATGCTCAGTCCTGTCCCCTTTTTCATCCCCCCTTGGTGTTATCACAAGGCTGGTTTGGCCTTTCTCCTAAGGCATATTTCCAGTCTCCCTCGACCTTTTATTGTCTGGGCTGTGTTCAAGTGATAAGACATACATTGATGTTCTTGTGGGAATATAATGTAATATCCTCATCAACACTGCCAAGATTAAAATGTTTAGCCTCTGCATGACTTCTTTATAAGGAGGATTTGATTTGAATGTCTCCCCATGTGGATACTTTCAGGAGAAAGATCCCTGATTAACACGTGTGCCCCTCTCATACTATCCCCAATTGCTCACAGTTTCCCTGACAGCTGACCCAAAAACTGCAGGCCACAGCAGGCGAGGTGGCTCATTCCTGTAACCCTGGCACTATGGGAGGCCCAGGTGGGTGGATCTCCTGAGCTCACGAGTTGGAGACCAGCCTGAGTCAAAGCGAGACCTCATCTCTAAGATTAGCCAGGCGGGCTCCTCACCTGTAGCTCAGCAGCTAGAGTGCCAGCCACATACACCAGGGCTGGTGGGTTCAAACCCAGCCCGGGCCTGCCAAACAACAATGACAACTACAACAACAAAATAGCCAGGCATTGTGCCAGGCACCTGTATTCCCAGCTACTTGGGAGTCTGAGGCAAGGGAATCACTTGAGCCCAAGAGTTTGAGGTTGCTGAGAGCTGTAATGCCATGGCACTCTACCCAGGGTGACATAGTGAGACTCTGTCTCAAAAAAAATAAAATAAAATAAAAATAAAAATAAAAATAACCCGGCATTTTGGTAGGCACCTGTACTCCCAGCTACTTGAGAGGCTAAGGCAAGAAGATTGTTTGAGCCCAAGAGTTTGATGCCACAGCACTCTGTGACACCGTGATACTATGACAAAGTGACACTCGGTCTCAAAAAAAAAAAAAACCAGGCCCACACTTGTGGTCACTCCAGCAGCCTTAGACCTTTGAGCTTCCTGGTGAAATAAATGTATGAGATGGTTCATTACACAGATGAAAAACTAATCAGTCACAGAAAGGGGAGGCTGTCTGCTGAGAATGGAGAACATGAGAGAGGAGAGTGAAGATGGGGAGGCAGGTCGGCCCCTCAGGAAGGACAGCCTCGATCTCTCCGCACCCAGGTATCCAGACCCAGGAGCTCAGCAATCACTCAGAAAGTGATTACAGAATTTTAAGATATGATTTCTGAGCATATGAAGAATTATTTTTGCTCTGAATTATTCTGAAAAAAGATGACATCTACTAAGATAGAAGTGAATGAAAATTAAAACTGGTAAAGTTTTATAATTTTGACATTTAATATGTTTAGATTTTTTAAAATGATAATTAGTACTGTTTTTTAATTGTTAGCACCTAAGACAGCATTTTAGCATCACTTTTGAAAAATGTGAGAAGAGTTTGTTCAAAAAGTGAATTTCTAACCTTTGTCTTTAATTGCATTCATTGGTCAACTGATCGTCCCAGATGGTTATCTTTGAAATGTCCTAACCATTGGGTCCCCTTTGTTAAATTTACACCGGTGGGACTCAACTCACTGGATATAAATTTTATCACTGATGTAAAGATTAAAAAGCATATTAAAGGCAGGCAGGAAAACCTAAAAATAAGTTTCTCTGCACCTTTCCAGATAAAGGCAGGTTCCTTAAGCGTCACTTTAAAAACAAAACAAAACAAAACCTACTTAGAACACAACAGTCAGCTGTTCAATTCAGAATAGGAAATATTATAAACATGACAACATTATTTTGTTTTTTGTTTGTTTTTTGTTTTTTTGGTTTTTTGATACAGAGTCTCACTTTGTTGCCCTAACATGGCAACATTGTGTATCCATTTGTAGTCAGTCGCTGATTTGGGGAGTCAAATGGGCTACTTTTATACTAATACTAAGCATTTTAGTTATAACAGGTAACTTTTTCAAGATTATTTTGCTGCACAAATTCACAAAGCCATTTGCGAACATTGCCTTCCTTAGGGGTGAAGGCTGAAGTGTTCCAGAACTGCCCTAAACGCTGAGGATGGGAAAGGTTAATGGACAAAAAAGAAACTTCACAGCTCCGCCCATCGTGGGTTTGCCAGCAGTTTGTTGTTTTGTTTTGTTTTGTTTTTGCAGTTTTTGGCTGGGGCTGGGTTTGAGGTGTCTTTGCTCATTGACCTAGTTGATAAGAGCTTTAGGTTGTGGTCACACAACCAAAGAGAGCTCTCTCAACCTGAGAGATTTGTCACGTGTCTTTGGAGAGTGTTGAACTTTAAAATAAAAATAAATTTTGTTGTTGTATGTTAGGCAGCTAATGTTGAACATCATAGAAGTGATAGAGCTCGAGTTGTTGGTTGAATTATGTCCCCGAGAACTCACACATTGAAGCCCACCAGTCGTTAGAATGTGCTACATTTAGAGATAGGACCTTTAAAAAGGTGGATGAGGTAAAAACGAAGTCCAAAGCGTGAGGCCCTAATACAAATGACTAGTGTCCTTATAAGAACACGGGGAAACACCCAACATGCAGCTGCACAGACCACAGGCCCTGGGAGGGCCCAGTGAGCAGAGAGCCGTCTGCACAGCTGGGATAGAGTACCTGCCTGCACACTCCAAAAAGGCCATGTGAGGGCTCAGAGAGCAGAGACCCGTCTGCACACCCGGGACCGAGGCCTTCAGAAAGACCAGCACTGCTGGCGTGTTTTTGGACTTCCAGCCTCCAGAACTATGAAAAAATAGACTTCTGTTGCTTAAGCCACCCAGCCTGTGGTGTTCTGTTAGGGTAACCCAAGAAAGCTCAAACAGCTGAAGATGAACTCTGAAATCACCTACAGAAATTCACTTTTATAGAGGAGGAAACTAGGGCATCTAAATCTCCTGGCCAGAGTTTACCCAGAGTTACAGCCCAGTCACCTGCGTGTTGTTCATACTCTTCCTCTGTAAGAAGTAAGTCTTCCCCAGGCCCAGCAAGAGGAACTTCTTTTCTTTTGAGCCACCACTAACTGTTATGGTCCCAAGCTGTGCACTGGGCACCACAGAAGTCAGCACTCCACAAGTGGCCTGAGACTGAGGGTTTTTCCTTAAGGCAAAATAACAACAAACTTTTCCCAATTTGCAGCAAGGAAAAAAAGCAGTTCAATGAAATGATCTCATTTTTTCATTAAATACATTTTTCTTAGACGTTGATGTTTAAAGAAGAATAAATATGTAGCAGTAAAGTAATCCTGAAGAGTATAGGAAAAAAGAGACAGTAAAAATGGTACAAAATATTAACAGGAGTGAAGCATTGTAAAAACTAGGCTCAGTGGTAACAAAAGCTGAGTTCTCTGGGGGAGAAAACTTAGGAGTAGTAAATATCCTATCAGTATTGAAAATGAAGGAAGAGATTGGGTCCAATGAGAAATATTAAGGATAAAATTGTAGCCGTAACTGCAGATACAGAAGGGTATTTAAAAGTCATAAGACATTCAGTGTTCTGGGTCACGCCTATGATCCCAGCACTATGGGGGGCCAAGGCAGTAGGATCACTTGAGGCCAAGAATTTGAGACCAGCCTGGGCAACAAAGGAAACCATGTCTCCTCTATAAAATATTTTTTAGGGGCGGCGCCTGTGGCTCAAAGGAGTAGGGCACCAGCCCCATATGCCGGAGGTGGCGGTTTCAAACCTGCAAAAAAAAAAATATATATATATATATATAATATATGCATATATTTTAAAAATCCCCAAACAGGGCAGTCCCCTTAGCTCAGTGGCTAGGGTGCAGGCCAGGTACACTGAGGCTGGCGGGTTCAAACCTGGCCTGGGCCAGCTAAAACAATGACAACTACAAAAAAAAAAATTACCGGGCCTTGTGGCGGGCACCTATAGTCCCAGCTACTTGGGAGCCTGAGACAAAAGAATCACTTGAACCCAAAAGCTTGAGGTTGCTGTGAGCTTTGACACCACAGCACTCTACCCAGGGCAACAGCTTAAGACTCTGTCACAAAAAAAACAAAAACCAACCAAATAAACAAAAATCATAAGAAAAATGATGAACATTTTATGCCAATAAATTCTAAAAGAGGCAAGATGGTTAATTGTTAGAAAAATATTACCAAAATTGATTGAAGGAAAAGTCTAAACAATTTTCAATCATTTAAAAATTTGATAGGCCGGGCACAGTGGCTCATACTTGTAGTCCCAGCACTCTGGGAAGCCAAGGTGGGTGGATGTCTTTAGCTCAGGAGTTAGAGACAACCTGAGCAAGAGAAGAACCCTCTAAAAAATAGCTGGGTGCTGTAGTGGTCACCTATAGTCCCACCTACTCGGGAGGCTGAGGAAAGAGGATCAGTTGAGCCTAAGAGTTGAGGTTGCTGTGAGCTGTGATGCCACGGCACTCTACCAAGAACAAGAGAGTGAGACTCTTTCTCAAAAAATTAAATTAATATAAAAAACTGAGATGGATCAATACAGTAGCTATAGTTTACAATGATCTGTTAATATATTTCAGAATAACTAGAAGGGAAAAATTCAAATGATTCTAGCATAAAGTAATGACAGATATTTAAGGTGACACATAGTACATCTAATTTGATCTTTATAAGTTATATGAATGTATTAAATTATCACATGTGTCCTGAAAAAATTAAATAGGTAAATAAGTACATCTGTTATGTATTGATAAAAAAATTTAAAGTAATAATCAAAAAACTGGATAATCAAAAAACACACCTGCCCACCACAATGAATGAATGAATAAACTGGATGGTTGTGTGGATTGTTATTGATTTCATGGGAGACTGAAGCAGGAGATTCACTTGAGCCCAGGAATTTGACGCTACAGTGAGCTGTGATCCTGCCACTGCACTCCAGCCTGGTGACAGAGCAAGACCCTATGTCTTAAAAAAGAGAGAGAAGAATAGAAGATCTGTTCCCCAATCCAGAATGCTGGGTGAGGTGTCTGTTGTAGAAACCAGGACCCAAGATGAAGAGTTTAAGGAACTATGGTTTATTCAGTCTTCAGAAGAAGAGCTTGCTATACAGAAGAGAGGCCAGTAGTGAGGCTCACACAGTGAGAAGAGTCTCCACAAGCATTTGTAAGCTGACGGGCTCCACTGCCAAGGGCTGCCTGAGTGTGGAGCCCCAGAGACGGGGTGTCTGTCACGTCACGTGAAGTTGAGGGGTTCTTTCACCAAGAGGAGACCTGGCTTCTTGGCCACAGGTATTTTTTCCAGCCCCAAAGTTCTTCACTTATTTTGATGAAGGAAGACAAAGCTGCCTGCAGATCTGAGTGTCCTTGAACTCTGTGCCCCCGGCACCACTGGCCACCCTCAGCCCGTGGCAGCGGGGTCTCCGTTCAATGAAGTGATGGGCCCACTGCACTGTGAGCAGCTGGTCTGGGCAGCTCGTGCTCTCCACGTCCTGACCGTGAGACCGCACAGCAGTATGGCCGCTACACCTGAGCTTGTGCATGAATGTGTGCTAAGACTTGTTGAATAACATTATTTTTTTAAAAAGCAACTTTTAACAAAAATTAAATTTCGTGGAGGTGCCCACATGCAGTTCAATTTCTTATCTGCATCTCTTTCCACCATCTAGGACTGACATCTCCATAACTTCTGTCCTGTGGTCACATTTTATTGGGTCTTTGGGGATAGTCCGAAGGACCTGACTTGGAATTGGGGTGTGTGACTATCTTCAGCTGCCAGATGAACTTGGATAGAAATCATTCTCATGTGTGTACTTACAGTTTTGAACTTGGAGCCAGGAGGGGCTCCCTGGACTGTCTCTTAGATGCTCCCCTGCTCTGATCCCAGGGCACTGACCACACACTCTCAGTGAGTACCCACCATGTGCTCGGCCGCACTGCTCAGAAGTCCCTGGGTCATTCCTCAGGCAGCACGGTGCTGGACACTCATGCGAGGTATAGACAGAGCAGCAGACTCTGGTGGGGTGTTATATTTAGGCTTCTGTTGTGTCTCATGTCAATTAAAAATAGATGCTTCTCCAGTCAGCCTTTTCCCCTGCCATGATGAATGAATGAATGGACAGATAGAGTGTTAATTATCTCATGGTCAAATAATTTGAATAGAGAAGAACATAGGAGCCCCCCATCTTACTACCTTTTCCTTACTCCAATGAAGATGGAATTATATCTTCCAGATTTAAGTTAAAAATATATTTAAATAGAAATTAATGTATACAAACAAAGGATTGCTTGGGAATTTATTTTTATATAAATAGGAGATCACATATTTTTCCAAGAGTTTTTATTTAACTCTTTATCTACAAAATCTTTCCAGTTTAATACATAAACAGCTACTTCATTCTTTTTACAGAACAAATCCTTTTAATAAAATAAAATAATCACCTCGGCACCTGTAGCTTGGCGGCTAGGGTGCTAGCAACATGCACTGGGGCTGGCAGGTTCCAACCTGGCCCTGGCCTGCCAAACAACAACAACTACACCAACAACAACAACAAAAATAGCCGGGCATTGTGGTGGGCATCTCTAGTCCCAGCCTCGTGGGAGGCTGAAACAAGAGAATCACTTAAGTCCAAGAGTTTGAGGTTGCTGTGAGCTGTGATACTATAGCACTCTACTGAGAGCGATATAGTGAGACTCTGTCCCCCCCACCAAAAAAAACAATAAAATAAAATAATCAAGTTTCAAACTGATTTGACTTTACAGCTCACCAAGCCAGCTCCTTCTTTCTTTCTTTCTTTCTTTTTTTTGAGACAAAGTCTCACTCTGTGCCCTGGGTAGAGTGTCATGGCATCAAAGCTCACAGCAACCTCAAACTCTTGGGCTTGAGCAATCCTTTTGCCTCAGCCTCTCAAGTGTTTGGGAATGCAGGTAAGTGCCACTAGGCCCTGCTAGGTTTTCTGTTTTTTAGTAGAGATGGGGTCTGGCTCTTGCTCAGGCTGGCAGGCCAGCTCCTTCAATTGAACTATGAGGAACTGAGTTTTAGAAAGTGTGCTTATTAACTTTATTTGGTATGAAAGTCCTATGCTAGATAGGTAGAATAATACAGCCTAGGTATTATTGTTAGTGTTGTAATTAAAACTCATGTATATGTTTATTCATGCTCTGCCTTGTTTTGGGGGGGGG
>CAUYRH010121094.1:0-16015 GCA_963574655.1 Perodicticus potto | reverse complement strand
AGGAATCTCCCCCCCACACCCCGCCACACCCTCCCACACACACATTCTATGAAACAAGATTCACCCTGATTCTAAAACCAGAAAAGGACCCAACTAAAAAGGAGACCAATTTCACTAATGAATATAGATGCAAAAATACTCAATAAATTCTAGTCTTTTTGTGGGATTTCCCTAATCATGGAAGAGTCACTCATCAGTCTAAGAATGTAATCTTAGCTCCTTATTTCTATTTTTTCCAAAAATAGCTTTTGGCCTCCTTCTGAACTTTCTCAGGGCAGCTCTGTCCCCCAGCATGTGCAATTCCTTAGCAATCCTAGGGTGCTCTGTGGGACTCTCTGTCTCCTACCTTCCATTAGTCCTTTTAAGACTGGGCTTGTGTGAATGAGCACAGGGTGGGCTGGATGGAGGAAATGTTGTTCAAGCCCCCTTGTATTGGTGGAACTGTTTCTGTATAGCACAGTTCAAAGGAGACTAGTAGGTTTTATAGAGATTTAAAGATGCAGCATTATGCCTAATTTCAGAATTTCTCACCCCTTTGTTTCCAGAACTCAAGTATGAATCCTTAGGGATTCCATCACAAGGCACTTTTCCCAAGGATATGGTTTTGCATTTTGTTTACTATTTTAGTAGAAAGTGTCTATGGAGTGCACACTTAGGGGCTCCAATTGAATTAGAACCTTTCAAGAACAGCAATCCTTATTCTATTGGTCAGGGGAAATACAAAAAGGCTTGTAGAATAAGGATATGAAGAAAGAAAATATTCTTGTAAAGCATTTATTAGGTCTACAACTCTGAAGTACAAAACTCAGGCCACAGCATTTCTTTTCAATTATATTTTCCTAAGGATCATAAAAGAGGAGAAACATTGTGGCTTCCTGTTTGAGTGTTCAGGTGAACAGTCACAGGATTAAGCTTCGACAGAGTCAACTCATCATAATTTTATAATTTCTATATTCATGTATTTTGTCACAAAAATTAATCTCTCAATCCATTGCTCCTAATCTACCCTTCATGCCATAATCCCACTGCAATCATTTAAAGAAGTTTGATGCCACTGGATTCTATAGATTATCAATACCTCATTTCTTTCCACTACACATTCTCCACCTAGTCTTCAAATATATATATATAAACAACCTAATCCCACAGGAATGGTTATCTTCTTGTACTACTTCTAGGACCAGAGTCAGTCATGAATCTGACAAGTAAGGATGGCCATGTAAATTGGTTCATTTGAGGAGGGCTTAATAAAACTATTACTACAAAGGAACATATGTCATACAGAGAATTCCCAGGGAATTGTGTAACAACTCTGTTTTATTATTGATTTTAGGTTTTAATTTGCCTGGATTAGGAATACCTGGAGCACTGGCAAAACCTTATTTTGGAGTGTGTCTGTGAGGATGTTTCTAGAGAAGATTGGCATGTGCTTCTGAGTAGGCTTTTTAGTTGGAATGATTCTCCCTTAATATGGGCAGGAACTGTGAATCAACTGAGGGCCCAGATGGAACAAAAACAGACTGAAGGTGAATCTCAGTATCTCTCTCTCTTTCTCTCTCCTTCCTTCCCTCCCTCTCCTGGAGCTGAGATCCACTCGTCTTCTCCTGCCCTTGGATATCAAAATCTTAGGACTCTTGGACCTCACCTTTGCACTCTAAGATTTGTCACAATAACCCCCATCTCATATATCTATGTATCTCTAAATAGATTAGATAGATAGATAGATAGATAGATAGATAGATAGATAGATATCATACTAATATCATATTGGTTATATTTCTCTGGAGAATCCTAACTAATATACCCTGGTACTAATTACTTCTGAGAGCTATTGCCACTGCTTTTACTTAAGATATGAGAAGAAAGAGAGGTTATAAAGGTTATTAGAGAGAGATTTGAAAGAGGGCCACCTATTAGGAGCTATGGTCTAAAGCCAGGGATACAACCATCTGTGCCATCTCTGCAGGTAAAGATCCTGGGAAAACCCTCTGTCCTCAACCCTCTTTCTGCTATCAATAACCATTGGCTAAATCCATCAAACAGAGAACAAAGAATCACAATATAGTTGAACATCCCAGAGCAAAAGGAGATAGAAGGGTGGAGAACTGATTTGGAGGAGCAAATAAAATCTATCCACCCAACATGTAACAGAAATATTAGTTGAGAAGTTGATATGTACTTTAATATGCAGAAACATACATATGAATAGTTATAGAATATGTAATATATGTGTTTACGTATTTTAGTTTACTTTCTACACAACTCAATAAAGAGAATTAAAATTGTGACTAATTACATTTTTTCACCAGGGAATTATAGTCTCCAATTTATTTTTCTCCATCTTAATAAAAACCCCTGATTTGTCAACACACAATTTTGTTTAATTACTTTGTTAGTAATTCTCCCAAACTATGAAATCCTGAGGGATTGCAGGAATCTATAATCCTGGGAATCCATATACTAACATAAAAGATTCTGTGACAGATCTGAATTCTATGAAGATGATGGTGTTGATGATATTTTTAGGTAAGTTGCTAAATTCAGATACTAAAGATATATGAATGTCAATTATCTAAGCTGAAGCAAATAGAATTCCTCAAGGGATTTCTGGCTACCTATACCAGGTTTTACTATGTAGACACAACATACAACATAAACTATGTATATTGTACATAATACACCTAAACATGCATACACACAAATAAAGATCATAGAGCTTTCATTTTAGAATCTTAACCATGAGATAGTAACACAGACACACCAGTTATAAAAGATAGTAGGATTTAAATTATATTTCTGATGAAATTGGGACTCGTTTACATAGTTTAACTTTATTTCCCTTGATAAGTAATCTAACAAAGGCTGTGGACCAAAATTTTGGGTGTAATTTTTGCCACAGCAGTTAAATTTTATTTTTATTTTTATTTTTTTGATAAATTTTAAAAAACAAAAACAAAAATCCTCTTTCACACTTTCCCCCCCTTTTTCAATTTCAAATAAGTTTAGGGTTAAGTTTGCAATTATTTACATTATAGCTAGTACTGGCTGAATAGTATAAGAAAAATAATCTCCAAGTAGTCTTCACCTAGTACCAAATCTATCTTTTGTTTGATCTTCTGGTTTGCTTGATTAGCAAATGCAGGCAAAGAAGAATTTTAACATGTTGTGTTTTTTGCTTTGTAATTTTTTTTTACCACTGCATGGTACAAATAAACAAAATTTTTATGATGGAGAACACTTACTTTATTGCTCTGAGTTCAAAAATTTTAACTGTTGGATATCAGCTTAACTTTTATAAACATTTATTTGGTTCTTTTCTTTAATTGGAAAGAATTGTTAGTCAGGTAAACCTAAATTTACATTTCCTAAATGAGTCTAAGTTGTTGCTTACCACTGAGCTAGTGTGATTTTTAAAGTTATTAATTAATTCAAAAGTCCTTTAAGACTGCATTTTTTAAATCTTGGCTGTAATGTCATAAGAGAATTTTATGTCAACACCAATAAAACTTTCAAACTAGCAAAAAAAATAATATAAAGAGATAGAAGACTTAGAATAATATAAAGAGATAGATGGGCCACATGCGGCAGTGTGAATTGTATTTGTTCCCGTTTTGTTTTTTACTTCAAAATAAGATATGTGCAGTGTGCATAGGAATTTGTTCATAGTTATTTTTTTAAACTATAGTCCGGCCCTCCTACGGTCTGAGGGACAGTGAATTGGCCCCCTGTTTAAAAAGTTCAAGGACGCCTGTTTTAGAGAGTTTAAATAATGACCATCTAGGCTCTGAATTGTCCTTGATATAAGTTTGCCCAAAAGTTTAGAAATGTGCACAAGAATGGGCCATAATAAGTAACAATCTACAATCCCAGAAACTCTGGCATTCATTAATGTTTAAAAATTCCATTCCATTTCTTATTCATCTCTTCAAAACAGAGAAAATCCTATAAATCCTGCCGAGGAATGTCAAGAGTTTAGACAGGTGTTTTAGATGGTAGCACCCACCCTAGTGGCTTTTCATTACTCAACTTGCACCCACTATTTAGAATGTTTATTTTTGCTTTTAGAAAGAAACCAAGATAAGAGTAGTCACAAAAATTTTAAAGTAGGCATACACATAAAACAAAATGTTAAACTAAGCACCCATACCCAAAGTGAAAGCACTGGAAAAGTCAGGCCACTTTGACAGAATGTAGTAAGTTCTGTAGAAATCAGAGTACTCTGTCAGAAAGACATACATCTTTCATAACTAAAAGAATGTTCTAGAAAAGATGGAAGTCTTTTATCATCCTTCGAGAGAAAGATCACACTATATAAAGATGGCCTTATTGAAACCAGACCCCAAACAATATCAGAAAACATTTACCAATAAGAAGAAGGCTTGGCCTGAATGATGCCCTACCAGGGCAGAAGATACAGGCTGGGAAAGAAGAAAACTCAAAGGGCTCAGGTGAGTACTGTACACCAAAGAATCACAAATTTCTTTCAATAATGATGTTTTCAGTTGTCATTTCTAACACCATGTATGTCAGCCTGAATGACAAAAAGAGAGAGCCTCTCTAAAATTAAAAAAAAAAAAAATCATATCCATGAATAAAGCATTGCAATGGAGTATGCATGCTGCAACAAACTGTGCACTTTCAGGGAAGACAAAGGCTTTTAAAAGAAAAAATGAGAAGGAACACCCCTTTATTTTGAAATAATTATTCTTGGCTACAAAGATCAGTAACAAAGGTGTTGCAATCTAAGGTTGGACAGGCAGTAGCTGTGCAAATGTTCTTGCAGAAGTCTTTTTTTGTGTATGTAAAGTTGCGATGACTTTTGTGTAAGTCTTTTTTGACAGTTTTGTTATCAGAAATATAAGCATGACCCTCTCTTCAAGGCCTTCCATGGCTCTATTTGCCAGGGGTTTTATTTGTTTGCTCATTTGTTTTTCTAACACTAGCGACTCCATTCTGATGCTGACAACTTTTGCAAATACAACTGACACTCATTTTGGCACTCCTCAGCACGGTCTCCAGACAGCCTGCATTACCAGCACTTGGACTGCTGGTTTAATGAAAACAAGATTCCTTGAGGCTCACCTACAACCTGCTAAACTGGAAACATTGGGATGGAACAAGGTAATTCTTACCTGCAAAGAATTCGAGAACCACTTGCTACTTAAATGTTTATAACCAGGCTCTGTGCATAGTCCTTACTTCAGTTAACTCTTTAACAACCCTAAGGAGAAAAAAATTATCCCCACCACACATATAAAAAAAATGAGGCTTTACATTTTTTTATTTTTTTATTTTTGTGACATAGTTTTACTCTGTCACCCTGGCTAGAGTGCAGTAGTGTCATTATAGCTCAAAGCATCTCCCAACTCCTGACCTCCAGTGATCTTCCTGCCTCAGCCTCCTGAGTAGCTAGGACTACAGGCATATACCATCACACCCCGCTAACTTTTTACAGTTTTTTTTTTTTTTTTTTAGTAGATTTGGGAGCTCGCTGTTGCTCCAATTAGTTTTGAATGCCTCACCTCAAGCAATCCTCTTGCCTTGGCCTCCCAGAATGGTAGGATTACAAGCACGAAGCACTGCATCCTGCCAAGGCCTTACATCGTGGACTAGTTTATGATAGAGAACTTGAATAGTTGACTACAGCCTAAAAGGCAAATGTGTTTTCCACGATAGCCCAGCTGTCTCCAGTCTGAGCAGTCAGGTCTAAGGCATGCTTCTTGTCCATCATGCTGTATAGTGATGGGCAATCTGTGGCTCACATGTAAAGCATTTTCTTCACAAACACACTCCATTTAGGTAAGTAAATATTTCGGCAGGCTGATTATTTTTTGGCCTGGTTCCTTTATTCCTATTTCTGTCTGAAAACACAAATGACCTAGAATTGCCTGTACCAGGAAGTAAATCTGGAATATCAAACAATTATGTAGTGATTTTAGGGTGTAATGACATCCTTAGAAGCCACCCAAAAACATCAATTCTATTGATTTATTTATCTTCTGAGTCAGGGTTACTCATTCGTTCATTCATTCATTCATTCATTCAGTAAATATTTATTGTGAATCCATTTTATGCCAGGTATTATTCTGGACAGTAGGTATTTGTAATGAGCAAAACAGATAACAATCTCTCTTCTCATAGAGTTTACATCCTGATGGCTTCCTGTCTCTGCTTGATCTCAGTGACTCAGTGGAAAAAGTAAGTAGAAGGATATATTGCCACACTCATGGATATTCTCCAGTTATTTTTCTATTGTTTCAATAATTCCTAGAAGAGCTTATGAGAATTCACAAAGTAAAATGCAAAGCCTCGGAGAAGAGTTTCTTAACAGGTGATCATATGCTTTAAGGAGCATTTCTTGTGTGTGTGATTGGATTTATGATTATGACAAAGATCAGGGCTTTTATGGAATATGGAATATGTAGTAGAGAAGGATAAAAATATCCTACATTCATAGGACAGTGATATGCCAAAATAAATAAAATAAAATAAAATTTTTACCCTCTCCACTAGAGTCTTGATGGACATTTGGTCGTTGGGAAATGTCTCTATAACTGTGATTCTGAAATTGACAGTGCCCTACAAATAAAGAGAAAGTATATTTTGCAATATTTTCCTAAGTACCAATGGATGTATTCAAAATCAAGGGAATATTGTCATTTGTTTTATTAACATCTTTATCAAGAATCATTCAACTTGTCAGAAAAATTTCATCACCAATGAATATGCAGCTTCCACAGCTTCTGAGACTTGAGTCCACAATACATTTATGAAGATTCTATGTGTTTTGTTAATTTTACTATATTTATCTCTTTCACTAAGTAATCCAGGATTTACATATTGACATTTTATGTCATTTTGTAATAAATGCTACATTATAAGTATTACATAGTATTGTATTATGAACTACTTTTCTTTTGCAGCACTTTTGCATTAGACTTTGGATAGTTTGCATATATGTATATATATAATTTTTATAGTTAGGATACATTAACTATAAATTTCATTTCAAGACCATAAAGGGAAGAACCAAAAATATTTTTTTAAAGGGAGATTATTAATATGCTAGGATTTAGAACTATTGCAACAGACAATATTATCTTGAGATGATAGTCTTGATAATGTTAATGGCCAATTATAAACATATAATTATAATTATAAGGCTACGCCCTTTGATTTTAGATCCCAAAGACCCACGAGGACATCACACTATTTTTACTTGCCTCTAGCAGAAAGATTAATTCGTTGGTCTCCAATCAAATTTCACTCTTATTTTTAATCTTGTTCCTTCCCTGGGATTTGTGCTAAGTGTGCTACAAGCTCCCATGATTGTGGAAAATGACATTTTCATCACTTTTTAAAACACGGTGACCTTCCTAATTCTCATACACGCTAAGCAACTTGTCCACTCCTACCTGGAAAATGGGAAAAGATTTTTTCCTAAATTCAGTTAGCTCTTTCCTAGTTCATTTTAATCCTATAAACTAGTTTTATTTTCTTCATAGCATCAGACATTAACTGAAAATCTATCTATACTTATTTGTTGCTACATATCTGTACTTTCTAGAATAAAGTTTCCATAGAATAGGAGTCATCTCTTGATAGGAATCAGCTCATATCTTCACTGTTATGTCCCAATGTCTAAAACAGCACCTAGGGCCCAGGAAATAGCTGAAAAAGTTAATAATCCCACCAAAAGCATTATAGCTTTTTAAATGTGTTCCCATCATATGTCTGAAGTAGACAAGAACCCTGCTGAACAGCATCTCAGGTGCTTAACACAAAAAATACCCTCATTTAGTATTGGTTGAAACAATGGAATTCTTCTCTAGTCTCTTTGTAGGTGAGTTCTCTTTAAGCCATGCAGGGGAGCAACGACACAGTGACTGAGTTCATCCTTCTGGGCTTCACCACAGATCCAGTGATGCAACTGGTCCTGTTCGGGGTGTTCCTTGGGGTGTACTCACTGACCCTGCTTGGAAATAGCACCCTCATAGTGTTGATCTGTAATGATGCCCGTCTCCACACACCCATGTATTTTTTCATTGGAAATCTGTCTTTTCTGGATCTCTGGTACTCTTCCGTCTACACTCCGAAGATTCTAGTGACCTGCATCTCTGAAGACAAAAGCATCTCCTTTGCTGGCTGCCTGTGTCAGTTCTTCTTCTCTGCGGGGCTGGCGTATAGTGAGTGCTACTTGCTGGTTGCCATGGCTTACAACCGCTATGTGGCCATTTCCAATACCCTGCTTTACTCTCAGGCTATGCCAAAGAGACTATGCACCTGTTTGGTTATATACTCCTACACTGGGGGCTTTGTCAATGCAATAATATTAACCAGCAACACATTCACATTGGATTTTTGTGGTGACAATGTCATTGATGATTTTTTCTGTGATGTCCCACCCCTGGTGAAGTTGGCATGTGACGTGGAAGACAGCTACCAGGCAGTGCTGTACTTTCTCTTGGCCTCCAATGTCATAGCCCCCACCATGCTCATCCTGGCCTCCTACCTCTTCATCATCGCTGCCGTCTTGAGGATCCGCTCCACCCAGGGCCGCCTCAAGGCCTTCTCCACGTGCTCCTCCCACCTGATCTCCGTTACCTTATACTACGGCTCTATCCTCTACATCTATTCTCGCCCAAGTTCCAGCTATTCCCTAGAGAGGGACAAAATGGTTTCCACCTTCTACACGGTGGTGTTCCCCATGTTGAACCCCATGATCTACAGCCTGAGGAACAAGGACGTGAAAGAGGCTCTGAGGAAACTCTTCAAGTGGGCAATCACCTGAAGTCTGGACTGGCATTAATTTCTCAAATCTGTGCTAAGCTGTAACAAATTGCTTCAGGGAGAGTTTGGGAAGTTGGATTTTTTGTTGTTGTAGTTGTTCAAAATATTGTTTAATTCTTTTTCTGAGGTCTGTGTGTGGGCCACTAAACCAGTAGATTTTGAAAATGCTGACTTGCTCCATAGGGGCTCCTCACAAGACTAGAAAGAAACTTCTCTAGGCCAAGATTAGAACATAAAAGTATAAGTTTATTCTATATTAGAGAGAGGGAAGAGATTAGGCAGGGGAAGAGACAAGAAAGAGAGAGAAGAGAGCAGAGATAAGGGGGGGCTCCAGGGGAAGATGGGGCCGGGGAAAGAGAAAAGGAGCAAGAGAGTGGGTGGCATCCCAAGGAAAGAAGGAAAAGAAGAACGCCAGGCGGGGAGCTGGATTTTCAAAAAAGAAATCTTTCTTCCTGTCAAATGAAATTCAAAAAGAGAAGTTTATATTTGTATTAGTTTTTCTTTTATTTTGTTGTTGTGATCAGACTATAATCTGCAGAATTATACACTCGATTTAATATTAGTAAAGTTTTCTTGAGAATAAGTGTCTCAAATTAATGCAAAATAAAAGAGTATATAATATTTATGGGATCACAAGGATTAAATTTTATTTTTTTTTCTCCCTTGTATTGACTCAATTATTTTTCTGAATGTAATGAATATCAGAGGGAATGTGAAGAGAGCATAATGTAAATCAATGACATTAGGGGATGTCAAGTACCAGTCAAATATTTATAGAGCTTCCTGGATAACATAAGAGTAAGAAATGTTAAGATTATTTTGATGAAAAGAGAAAGGTCAGTGAGGTGTTAGAAAATAAATCCAGGGAAAATGCAAAATGTCAGGCCTAATATAAATGGAGAGGCTACAACTATTTGTCCTAATTTTTTAAATTTTAATGCATCTTGAAAATGTCATCCTAGTGATTATTATAATCCTTCAGCAGCAAAATGCTAACCTGTGAACTGTAAATTCTTAATTCATAAAATGTAACTAATAATCCTTAACTTGTAACCTTTAAAGGCTATTCAATAAAATATCAACTATGCTACCAAACTATAAGTTATTTTTATAATTAGAATCTTCTAGTGTAAAAACATAAGCATTGGGTTTGGAATATTATGTAATCTGTCTAAACCTTTTGTCCTGAGTCTTCCCCAATCCATCCTGATGTTGAGGCCCATTAGGTTTCCAAGCAAGAAGCAATAAGTGCCAGGGTGATCAGTGTGAAGCATCTATTTAAAAGAGGCCACCTCTGTCCTTGCATAGGACAGCAAGACAAGAATGTTCTACCCAGAACTGTCCACCACCCAGGCAGTTCAGTTATGGAGCTTATGTGAGAACTTAAGGAATTGGACTCAGAGCCAGGGATGCTTCCTACTTGTTTAGCAACATGTGATTTTTTTCAATTTCAGGCATCATCCTAAACAGCTATATCAGTGCCTGAGAATGTCCCAGGTTGAGTTCACATCTGTAAGGAAAAGCACACAGCTGGCCTGGTCACAGAGTTTCAAAGCAGCCTGGGTTTTCCGTCAGGACAAAGGAAAAGCAGAGGGAACGAAGGTGACCTACATATGGAGGTGGTGGCAGTGTTGTCATTAATTTATTTCATTTCACTTGATGTTGTTTTTCTCTAGTTGGGAGGGCACATTGCTGTGTGACCTGAGAGAGAGAGAGTACTGTGGAATACTCACTGTGTAAGACAGAAAACACTTTAGGGAGATACATGTGCAATTCTAAAGACACGTATTTCCTCATAAATTTAGAAATAGTTTTGATTTTGTTTGTTGTTTAGAATTTAAACAACTCTTAAACATTTTGCCTAACCTTATGTTGATGCAGAAGACACAGGATTACAAAGATACTTTCTGAATACTAAATTAGAACTTTATGAAGAAAAATGAAGCGAACACTGTACTGAAAATAAAGAATTATAAAACCTTGGGCGGTGCCTGTGGCTTAGTGGGAGGGCACCGGCCCCATATACAGAGGTGGGCAGGTTCAAACCCAGCCCCGGCCAAAATGCAATTAAAAAATAGCCAGGTATTGTGGCAAATGCCTGTAGTCCCAGCTACTCGGGAAGCTGAGGCAAGCGAATTGCCTAAGCCCAAGAGCTGGATGTTGCTGTGAGCTGTGATGCCACAGCACTCGATCAAGGGCAACAAAATGAGAGTGTTTCTAAAAGAAAAATTAAAAAAAGAGTAAATTTCCAGGAGTCTGTCTATTTTAAATATTCTCACATATAAAAGGCTGCTTACAAAGCTTCAAAGTCAAACTATATCACGTAACCTCACAATTTCTTATTGCACAAAGACCTCTCCCAAACAACCAATAGAATAAATTTTATGGAAAATATAGTATTTCGAAGAAGAAAAATGCCATCTTGCAAAGAATTAAATAAACAAATACTATAGGTTTTAAATAATTTACAATACACCAATGTACTAATAAAGTTGTTTGCACAATATTTCATTGTTTTAAGTACAACTTGAATTTAACTGAAATACAGAAATACATACAAACACATCTCCAAGCCAATTATTTGGAAAATGCAGTAACAGCATTCAGCAAAGAAAAGAACCTTCATGTTTGTGGACGTATGGTCTGTATTGCTTTCCTGAAGGCCTCTTTGACATCTTTGTTTCTCACACTGTAGATGAGAGGGTTGAGAAGGGGGTTAATTACAGTGTAGAACAAAGCAGCCACCTTGTCTCTCTCTAGGGAGTAGGTGGAACTGGGCCTGGAATACATGAAGAGCAGAGAACCATAGAAGAGCATGACGGAGAGGAGGTGGGAAGCACAGGTGGAGAAAGCCTTGCGCCTTCCCGACGCTGAGCGGATCCTCAGGATAGCCATGAGGATGTTGAAATAGGAGATGAGGATGGCCAGGATGCTGGAGAGGACTGTGAAGCCCACCACACCAAGGAGGACCTTCTCATAGACTCTGGTGTCTGTGCAGGACATTTTTACCAAAGGCGGGGCATCACAGAAAAAGTGGTCGATGATATTTTGACCACAGAAGCGCAGCCGGAATGTGTTGGCAGTGTGGATAATGGCATTGATCAACCCCCCTATGTAAGAGCCAGCAACAAGCCCAGTACAAAGAGAAGTGGACATGGTACCAGAATAGAACAGTGGGTTACAAATGGCCACGTGGCGGTCGTAAGCCATGGCGGCCAGGAGGCAACACTCAGTGTAGGCTACAACACAGGAGAAGAACAGCTGGGCGCCACAGCCAGCCAAGGAGATGCGCTTGTCTTCTGAGACACAATTGGCCAGAATTTTAGGGGTATACACAGAGGTGTACCAGAAATCCAAAAAAGACAAATTGCCGATGAAAAAGTACATGGGCGTATGCAAGCGGGAATCCATCCGGATTAAGATAACCAGGGTCATGTTCCCTGACAAAGTTATCAAATAGAGTGTCAAAAATATTCCAAATAAAATCAGCTGTCACCGGGGGTCTGCTGAGATGCCCACCAAGATGAATTCAGTCAGGAAGGTGCGATTTTCCACCTCCATGTCCGCACACAGAAGAAAGCCTGGTTACTGTGATGAAGGATATAGGTCACTTAATGTTTTTTTTTTTTTTCTATTGAGATAAGTTAACAAAGGTATCAATTAAATCAATGATTACTAAGAAGCTTGTGGAGTTTTATTCCTTACCATCTAGAATAATAAACCTTCAGTCGCTGACTTGGTAAGACCACTGGAATTATTTTGATTTGAAACCTAAGAGATTTCACTTATTAACAGTTCAATGTGGGGCAAGTCTCTTGTTCTCATGAGATAGATAAGAAAAATGAAGCTCACAGAGATAGCTAATCACTCCCTGACCAATTGTCTGAATGAGTAAACAATATATATATTGTCTGGACTCTTCCCAGTGCTTGGTATATAGTGAGGACTCACAAAATTTCAGTATTCTTCTATAAGAACTTCTTATGTGTCAGGCATTGTGGTAGTAGATCTATGAACACCAATATATTGTACCACTTCTGCTGCTCAGAAAATACAAGAACAGTTATACATTCCTAACCACAGACCAGTTACTGTTCTAATTCCTAGACTTAACCCATTCCACTCTCACAACTGTGTGAGGTAGGTGGTCTTATGAATCAGGTAGGAAGCAGAGAAAGGTTAAGCAACTTGTCCAAAATCACAGAGCTGGTATTGGAACCAAAAATCTTCTTAGTTAAGAGTAATGCTCTCTGCAGTTAACCCGTTTGCCTCTCTTAGGTGAATATGTGTAGTTGTTTTCACTCCTGTTCTCCTAGTTTAAGGCAATGCCTAAAAACTATTCACTACCCCTAAAAAGGCACTAAAAACATTTCATAAGAATGCTTCAATTTCCACTTTTTTTTGTCATTGACATGAGCTTTTTATGCATAGTTCAGACTTTTTTTGATACAGTAGATGACAAATATTAAGGAGAAACAACTTTTTTTCCTAGCAGGGTATTTAGAAACCATAATTACTTTACATTTCATATCTTGAAACTCCAAAGCTCTCAGAGAGAAATGAAGAAGACAAGTCTAATTTAAAACATTACCAAACAGGGGCCAATGTCTCACAAGCCACCTGACTTTGATTACGGCTATTAAGGCAGAAGGAGAAAGCTGAAACTAAGAGACTTTTGATATATTTCTATATTTAAAACATTTTTGTACAGTGGTAGAGTGACTGTAGTTAATAGCAACCTGTTGTGTACTTCGAAATAGCTAGAAGAGAAGATTTGAAATGTTTCCAATACAAAAAAAGAGCACATGTTCAAGGGAACATATATCTTAAATGCCATGATTTGATCAGTATAAATTACATAGATGTATCAAAAGATCACATGCAACCTATAAATAAGTACAATTATTATGTGTGTATCAATAATTTAAAAAACAAATTACCTTCAAGCAAACCTAGAGTCAGTGTTGTAACTAGAATGCAAACTCAAGACCACTCCCTCTCTATACACTGTTCCACATTTTTTTTTCAAGAGACAGAGTACTGTGGCGTCACAGCTCAGTGCCCTTCCCACTGAGCCACAGGCGCCGCCCTGTTCCTCCTTTTTGGGAACCAAGGTATAAATGTTCTAATATTTCAAAAGTAGAAGGTAATTGTTCAGTGAGCATGTGATTTCACTGATGACATTGCAGCCACAGCTGCTTGAACACTTGCAGACAAATCACAAACACTTTAGTTCCACACACAAAGTTCCATAAACTAGCTTTACCTTATCTTTTTAACTTTCTCTCATCACTCTTGCTCATCCCCTTTGAGACTTCAGCCAAAGTAGATTACTCCCATGATCAATTTCTCCATAATGACCCTGCACATCCAAGAAGGTTTAGAGTAAGACATGCATGTAGTGCCATGCTGTCATGCTTTCGAAAACTGTAATTTTTACTCTGAATCTGCACAAGTTTGAGTCAAAATATCTTGGTAGAAATATATGGTCTGGGCTCAGCACCACATGCACCACAGCTGGTGGGTTCGAACCTGGCCTGGGCCTTTAAACAACAATGACAACTGCAACAACAACAAAAAAATACCCATGCATGGTAACAAATGCCTGTAGTCTCAGCTACTTGGGAGCTGAGGCAAGAGAATCGCTTAAGCCCAAAGAGTTGGAGGTTGCTGTGAGCTATGACATCAAAGCACTCTACCAAGGGTGACATAGTGAGACTCTATCTAAAAAAAAAAAAAAGAAAGAAAGAAAGAAAGAAAGAAAGAAAGAAAGAAAGAAAGAAAGAAAGAAAGAAAGAAAGAAAGAAGAAATGTACAGTCTTATATTTCTAGCGAATAAAATTTGGGACAATAAGCACCTTCTTAATTATTTACAGACATTCTCTGCAATTTTATCATGTCTATACAAAGAAACATAGCTGGGAAAGTTCATCTTAAATATATCATTTGGGGAGAAATGGATTTAATATAATTCTTGTTCTTACTCTAAAAGTCAAATAATGGACAGACTAAATTTTCCTGTCTATTGCTCAAAGTCTTCCCAGGAAATGAGCTATTTAAAGGAGACTTGAAAAATGTGAAGAATTGATCCAGAAAACCTCCCACTGTGGGGTAAGAGAGGAGAGAACAATAGCATCATAAGAAAAGCATGAACCTGAGCTTCCACATGGGAGAGAGGCTGGGGAGGCAGAGAGACAGAAAGAGGTTAAGCAGAGATGGGTGAGAAGAGGTGTCTCAGATGAGACAAATGTCAGTGGATCTCAAAAACTTTCAGAATCCATACTCAGGATTTTATTTTTTAAATCAACAAAAATTGAAGCCATTGCCACTATGAGGAAGTAACATGATCAGATATACTTATTTAAAGTATACTCTGGGGCTAGGCCTGGTGGTTAGCTTCTGTAATCCCTGCACTTTAGGAGGCCAGTGTGGAAGGATGGCTTAAGCCCAGGAGCTAAAGACCAGCTTGAGCAACATAGTAACGAGGCATGAGGATTTCTTGAGCCCAGGAGTTGGAGGTTGCAGTGAGCTGTGATGATGACACTGCACTCTAACCCAGGAAACAGAGTGCGACTCTGTCTCAAAAATAAACAAATAAATAAAACAAAATTTTAAAAAAGTAAAATTGGCTTGGATACTGGTCTGAAAATGAATGAATTAAAGTTCCTACTCTGAACTATAAACTCTGAAATTGCCATTTCTTTTCTTTTTTTTTAGTTTTTGTTAAATCATAGCTGTGTACATTAGTGCAATCACGGGGCACAATGTGCAGACTTCATATACAATCTGAAATATTTTCATCAAACTGGTTAACATAGCCTTCATTTTCTTTGACATTTGTTGGCACTAGACTTCTGATATAGGCAGAAAAAAAAGAAGCATTAAAAATTCTAGTACATTGACTAGTTGCAACTTAGTTTTGAGGGTATGTGGTATTTATGTTTCCATTCTTGCAATTCCTCACTTAGGAAAATGGTCTTCAGTTTCATAGAGTTTATTACAAAAGATACTAGTTTATCATTTTTTATGGCTGAGTAATACTCCATGGTGTGCATATTCCACATTTTATTAATCATGTATTGACGGGCACTTGTGTTTTGCCACATCTTGGTGATTATGAATTATGCTGCTATAAACATTCAAGGGCAAGTGTATTTTTTATAAAATGTCTTTGAGAAAGGAACACTTACACAGTGTTGGTGGGACTACAAACTGGTACAACCTC
>CAUYRH010121091.1:0-20994 GCA_963574655.1 Perodicticus potto | reverse complement strand
TGATGCCACGGCACTCTACCGAGGGCAATAAAGTGAGACTCTGTCTCTACAAAAAAAAAAAAAAAAAAAATTTGTGTCCCATGTCAAAGCAAAGGGTAATCTCAGCAAAGAAGGATTTTTTTTTTTTTCGAGAGACAGAGTCTCATTTTATTGCCCTCGGTAGAGTGCCGTGGCATCACACAGCTCACAGCAACCTCCAATTCCTGGGCTTAGGTGATTCTCTTGCCTCAACCTCCCGAGTAGCTGGGACTATAGGCACCCGCCACAATGCCCAGCTATTTTTCTGTTTTTGCAGTTTGGCCGAGGCCAGGTTAGAACCCGCCACTTTGGTATATGGGGCCGGAGCCCTGCTCGATGAGCCACAGGCGCCGCCCAGCAAAGAAGGATTTTAATAATCAATTGAATGGTATGATCAATTCTAAGGATACCACTCATCCTCCTTCCCCAGTTATCCCTGTCATTACCTAATGGGCTCATGAACAAAATGACCATGGTGGCAGAGATGGAGGCTATGCAAGGGCTCTCCAACATGGACAGCCACTCATCAATGCCAACTTGGCTACCACCACTGCTGAGTGCCCCATCTTCCAGTAGTAGTGATTACCACTAAGTCCCCAATATGGTCAATTCCCTAGAGTGATCTGCTAGCTACCTGGTGGCAGATTGACTACATTGGACCACTTCCATATAGAAGAGGCAGTGTTTCATTCTTACTAGAATAGATACTTACTCTAGATGCAGATTTGCCTTCCCTACATGCAATGCTTCTGCCAAAACTACCACCCATGAACTTACAGAGTGCCTTTTCCACCATCCTGGTAGTCCATGTAGTATTGCTGCTGCTTCCTTTTTTTTTTTTTTTTTTTTTGTGACACAGCCTCAAGCTGTCACCCTAGATAGAGGGCTGTGGCATCACAGCTCAGAGCAACCTCCAATTCCTGGGCTCAAGCGAGTCTCCCGCCTCCGCCTCCCAAGCAGCTGGGACTACAGGCACCCGCCACAATGCCTGGCCATTTTTTGGTTGCAGCCGTCATCGTTGTTTGTCGGGCCCGGGCTGGATTTGAACCCTCCAGCTCAGGTGTATGTGGCTGGCACCCCAGCCTGTTGAGCCACAGGCGTCGAGCCTTTTTTTTTTTTTTGAGACAGAATCTCACTTTGTCGCCCTGGCATCACAGCTCACAGCAACCTCTAGCTCTTAGGCTTAGGTGATTCTCTTGCCTCAGCCTCCTGAGTAGCTGGGACTATAGGCACCCACCACAACGACTGGCTATTTTTTTTTTTTTTTACAGTTTGGCCGGGGCTGGGTTTGAACCCGCCACCCTCAGTATATGGGACGGGCGCTCTACTCACTGAGCCACAGGTGCCATCCTATAGCATTGCTTCTAATCAGGGAACTCGCCTCACAGCAAAAGAAGCATGGCAGTGGGCTCATGCTCATGGAATTCACTAGTCTTACCATGTTCCCTACCATCCTGTAGCAACTGGTTTGATAGACCTTGGAGACTCAGTTATAGCTTCAGCCTGGTGGCAGTGTCTTGAAGAGCTGGGGCAAGGCTCTTCAGAAGGCTATATGTGCTGAATAGTGTCCAATTTATAGTACTGTTTCTTTCATAGCCAGAATTCATTGGTCTAGTAATCAAGAGGCAGAAATGGGAGTGGCACCACTCACCATCACCCATAGGGACACACTAGCAAAATGTTTGCTTCCTGTTCTGTGACTTTATGCTATGCTAGCTAGCCTAGAGGTCTTTGTTCCAAAGGGAAGACTACTCCCACTAGGAGAAACAATAATGATTTTACTGAACTGTAAGTTAAGGCTGCCAGGTGTTTACTTGCCATATGTCCTCCTCTGAATCAGCAGGCAAAGAAAGGCATTACTATGCTGGTTAGGGTGATTGTTGACCTCCAAGGGAAAAGTGGACTACTCTTCTACAGTGGAGGGAAGGAAGAGTATGTCTGGAATACAGGAGATCCTTTTTTAGGCCTTCTCTATCCTTTGTGATTAGGTCAATGGTTTTCAGGTCTGGCATGGTGGCTCATGCCTATAATCCCACCACTCTGGGAGGCTGAGGCAGGCAGATCACCTGAGCTCATGAGTTTGAGACCAGCCTGAGCCAGAGGGAGACCCCATTTCTAAAAAATAGCTGGCCATTGTGGCGGGCGCCTATAGCTGAGGCAAGAGGATCACTTGAGCCCACAAGCTGGAGGTTGTTGTGAGCTGGGATGCTACGGCAGTCTACCAGGGGTGATAAAGTGAGAGTCTGTCTGAACAAAAAAAAAAAAGAAGAGAAAAGACTACAGTTGTTTAGTGGTTAGGGCACTGGCCATATACAGTGAGGCTGGCTGATTCGGACCTGACCCGGGCCTGCTAAACAACATTGACAACTACAACCAAAAAAACCCCAACCAGGCATTGTGGTGGGCACCTGTAGTTCTAGCTACTGGGGAGGCTGAGGCAAGAGAATTGCTTGAGCCCAAGAATTGGAGGTTGCTGTGAGCTGTGACGCCACTGCACTCTACCAAGGGTGACAAAGTGAAACTCTGTCTCAAAAAACAAATAAAAAAAGAAAAGAAGAATACAGTATGCAGTGCTGGAAAGACAAGAGATAACTGGAACTCTCATGTACTGCTGGTGGGAATGCAAAATGATATACTCCCTTTGTAAAACAGTTTGGCAGTTTCTTACAAAGTTACACCTACACTTACCACCTAACCTAGAAATCCCACTCATAGGTATTTTCCCAAAAGAAATAAAACATGTCCACACAGAGACCTTCATGTGAATTCTCAGCAGCTTTATTATAATAGCCCCAAACTGGAAACCACCTAAGTGCCTATCAGCTAGGAAATGGATAAATAAATTATAGTACATCATATAATGAAGTACTACTCAGCAATAAAAAGGAATAACAATGCAACTCCTAGGAAGAATCTCAAAAGCATTTTACTAAGTGAAAAAAGCCAGACACAAAGGCCCATATATGGCAGGATGGCATTGCATTTAATTACATTCTAGAAAATTCAAAAGTAGAGGAACTAGAATCTGATCAGTGGTTGCTAGGGGCTGTGGAGGGGAAGGGGACTGACCACAAAGGGGCACAAGAGAACTTGTTGAGGTGATAGAAACGCGCTATATGGCCAGGCACAGTGGCTCACGCCTGTAATCCCAGTACTCTGGGAGGCCAAGGCAGATGGATTGCCTGAACTAGAGCCAGACCCCATCTCTAAAAATAGCCAGGTGTTGTGGTGGGCACCTGTAGTCCCAGCTAGTCGGGAAGCTGAGGCAGGAGGATCTCTTGAGCCCAAGAGTTTGAGGTTGCTGTGAGCTGTGTTGATTCCATGTGGTACTCTACCCAGGTTGACAGTGAAACTGTCTCAAACAAACAAAAAAGTAGTGAATGTTACTTTATGCAAATTATTTCTCCATAAACTTGAATTTAAAAAGAACCACCACTGATAAAAAGTATGGTTTTTATTTTTTATTATTATTTTTGAGACAGAGTCTCACTTTTTTTTTTTTTGTAGAGACAGAGTCTCTCTTTATCGCCCTCGGTAGTATGCTGTGGTGTCACCAGCTCACAGCAACCTCCAACTCCTGGGCTTAGGCGATTCTCTTGCCTCAGCCTCCCAAGTAGCTGGGACTACAGGCACCTACCACAATGCCTGGCTATTTTTTTGTTCCAACACAATGCCTGGCTATTTTTTTGTTACAATTTGGCTGGGGTCCGTTTTGAACTCACCACCCTCGGTATATGGGGCCGGTGCCCTACCCACTGAGCCACAGGCGCTGCCCCAGTGTCTCACTTTTTTTTTTTTTTTCCAGCTGGCTTTTATTTTCAGTTTCCTTGTTTTTTTTTTTTTTTTTCCATTGTCCTTCCTCGTAACGATGCGCAGGCCGGTCGGTGTTGGGTTTTTTTCCTGGTGGTAGAGACGGGGTCTTTTCTCTGGCTCACTCTTGCTGGTCTCAAACAGTGAGCACTGGAAATCCCCCCTTCTCGGCCTCCCACAGCGCTGGGATTACAGACGTGCGCCACCACGCCCGGCCCAGGGTCTCACTTTGTAACCCCTGGTAGAGTGCCATGGCATCATAGTTCACAGCAACCTCAGACTCTTGGACCCAAGTGATTCTCTTGCCTCAGCCTCCTAAGTAGCTGAGACCACAGGTGTCCATCACAATGCTTGGCTATTTTTTTTTTTTTTTTTTTGAGACGGAGTGTCACTATGTCACCCTCAGTACAGTTCTGTGGCATTATAGCTCACAGCAACTTCAAACTCTTGGGCTTAAGCAATTCTCTTGCCTACGTCTTCCAGTAGTTGGGACAATAGGTGCCTGCCACAACACCCGGCTAACTGGCTATTTTCTTTTAAAAGTGGGGTCTCGCTCTTACTCAGGCTGGTCTTTAACCTGTGAGTTCAGGCAATCTACCCATCTTGGCCTCCTAGAGTGCTAGGATTACAAGTGTGAGCCACTGCACCCAGCACAAGTGTGGTTTTTAAATGTGTCCACAAATTCTTTTTTTTCTTTTTGAGACAATCTTACCATGTTGCCAGACTATAGAGTACCATGGTATCAGCCTAACTCACAGCAACCTCAAACTCCTGGGTTAAGTGATCCTCTTGCCTCAGTCTCCTGAGTAGCTGAATAGATGGGACTACAGGCATCCACGGCAATATCTGGCTAATTTTTCTATTTTTAGTAGAGATAGGGGTCTTGCTTTTGCTCAGGCTTGTCTTGAACTCCTGAGCTCAAGTGATCCTTCCCCTTTGGCCTCCCAGACTGCTAGGATTACAAGCACAAGCCATTGCAACTGACCTGTCCACAAATTCTTTAATGCTCGTCACTTTAAAAGGTGGAGCCTAATTCCACTGCCCTGAGTATGTGCTGTTCTTCTGTAGTGATACACTTCTAACAAATGGAATTTGGCAGAAGTGACGGTGTGTGACTGCTGAGACTAGGCCATAAAAAGACATTGCAGCTTTCCCCTTGTTCCCTCTCTTGGATCACTCACTCCGGGGTAAGCAAGGTACTATATTGTGAAGACACTCACCTAGCCTTATGGAGAGGCTTCTATGTTAGGGAATCGAGACCTCTCGCCAGCAATGATGTGAGTGAGACATTTTGGAATTGAATTCTTTTTTTTTTTTTTTGAGACAGAGCCTCAAGCTGTCACCCTGGAGAAGACTGCCGTGACATCACAACTCACAGCAACCTCCAATTCCTGGGCTCAAGCGAGTCTCCTGCCTCCACCTCCCAAGTAGCTGGGACTACAGGTGCCCGCCACAACGCCCGGCCATTTTCTGGTTGTAGCCGTCATTGTTGTTTGGCGGGCCCGGGCTGGATTCGAACCCGCCAGCTCAGGTGTACGTGGCTGGCGCCTTAGCCTGTTGAGCCACAGGCGCCGAGCCACTTTATCGCCCTTGGTAGAGTGCCCTGGTGACACAGCTCATAGCAACCTCCAACTCCTGGGTTTAAGTGATTCTCTTGCCTCAGCCTCCCAAGTAGCTGGGACTACAGGTGCCTGCCACAACGCTGGCTATTTTTTTGTTGTTGTCATTGCTGTTTAGCAGGCCTGGGCCAGGTTTGAACTCGCCAGCCCCCATGTATGTGGCCGGCACCCTACCCACTGAACTATGGGCGCCCCCCTCCCCCAGATTTTAAAAGTGGAAAACAATAGTGCAGACTGAGAGAGGCATAAAGAGAAGAAAGTGGAACAAAAAAGCAGAGCTTTCATCCACATGGTGTGGGCGCCTGTGGTTCATAAGGCCACCATAAGGCATGGCTCAGAGCTCCTGAGCACTTACCATGTGCTGGGTAGTGGACCTGGGGCTTCAAGGCAGCCAGTGGGGGACTCTTACCTTGTTTCTAGCCTTGCTCTTTTTTTCTTTTTCTTTTCTTTTTTTTTAAGACCAAGCAATCAAGAGGTTTTTTCCTGTAAAAGAGGGCTCGCCTCCCCCGCCCTCCTCCCCACCCATGGCTCCCCCAGAGGTGTGAGGAGAGCAGTGTCCATGAGGGGGCGCCAGAGCACCAGGCACCAGGCTGCAGCCTCCCCTCCCCCAGCTCCCGCGGCAGCCTGGCCTGGCCCTGTTGGGCTGCCCTGCCAGCTCTCACCAGCGCTTCCCAGGGACCTCCAGGCCTCCTATCCTGGGAATCCAGAAATTCTTAGGCTCAGACTTAGCAGCCCACTGCCTGAGGATTCTCCAGGCTCTGGATGTTCACCACTAGCTTTGTTCAGACAAAGGCTTTCGTGGGCCAGACCCTGGAGAGGGTGCCTGACTTAGCCCTGATCACATCCTGGAGGAAGCAGGTATCCTCATGCCCCATGACAGACCAGGAAACTAAGGCACTGCAGTGGTGAAGCTGGGACCCAAACCCAGGGTCGTCTGAACCCCAAATCTGAGAATCACAGAGTCTTAATCTCAGGATGATTTTATAATCTTGGAGGTTCAGAAAGTTAGACTCATAGAATTTTTATTCAAATCAAATATATATATATTTATATCTGTATATGTATATTTTTCAGCCACACTTAAGTAAAGCATGGATGAAAAATACAAAATGTAAATTAGGCTTGGCGTCTATAGCGCAGCCTTTAGGGGCGCCAGCCACATACACCAGGGCTGATGGGTTTGAATCCTGCCTGGGCCTGCTAAATGACGATGACAACTGCAACAAAAAAACAGCTAGGCATTGTGGCAGGCACCTGTAGGCTACTTGGGAGGCTGAGGTAAGAGAATCGCTTAAGCCCAAAGCATTTGATGTTGCTTGTTAGCTGTGACGCCACGGCACTGTACTATCAGTGACAAAGTGAGACTCTGTCTCAAAAAAAAAAAAGTTAGGGTGGCGCCTGTGGCTCATCGAGTAGGGAGCCGGCCCCATATACCAAAGGTGGTGGGTTCAAATTCGGCCTCGGCTGAACTGCAAAACAGAAAAATAGCCAGGTGTTGTGGCGGGCGCCTGTGGTCCCAGCTACTTGGGAGGCTGAGGCAAGAGAATCGCCTAAGCTCAGCAGTTGGAGGTTGCTGTGAGCTGTGTGACGCCACAGCACTCCATAGAGGGCAATAAAGTGAGACTCTGGCTCTACAAAAAAAAAAAAAAAAAGTTAAATCAGGCCCCCTTCGTCCTGTACTTTCTCAGCCACCAGTTTCGTCACTGGAGGTCACCACAGATATGGTTTCTTGGGTCTCCTGATATCGACTCATCAGCTCTCAGATGGGATTTCTGGGTGACCTGGTGTCTGGGACCCAGCAGCCTGGCCCCTGGGTCCCCTGCTGGTAGCATTGTTTTGACCTGGGTGAGTATGAGGATCTGGCTCGGCTCCCTAGGAGCTCAGCTTTCCCTTTAGAAGGGGCTGGTGGCACTAAAGAGGCTGTCCCCTCCAGCTACAGAGAGACTGGGCATGAGTCCAGCCTCCAGACCTTGGTTCCCTCTATACCTCCCTCCTCTGGAAAGGGTCCTCCTTCCAGAAAGGTCCAACCTGCTGTTGGACCACTTTCAGTTTGCTTCTGAGGAGGAAAGAGCAGAGGTGTCTAGAGCTATGGTGTAGACATCAGGATGTCTAGACTTGCTTCCCTATGAGATTACCCTAAAAAGCAGGAATCAGGGAGGGCAAAGAGCCCCAAGCTCAGAAGACTCAGCCATCTTTTTTTTTTTTCTGAGACAGAGTCTCACTACGTCACCCTCGGTAGAGTGCCGTGATGTCACACCTTACAGGAACCTCAAACACTTAGGCTTAAGCAATTCTCTTGCCTCAGCCTCCAAAGTAGCTGGGACTACAGGTGCTCACCACAATGCCTGACTATCTTTTTCTTGTAGTTCTAATTGTTTAGCTGGCCCAGGCCAGGTTCAAATCTACCAGCCCCAGTGTATGTGGCCAGAACCCTAACCACTGAGGTACAGGTGCCAAGCTGGACTCAGCCCTCTTTAACATGGATATCTGTTATCTCAGAAGCCTTCTCTGATTTGGGGGGGCCAGGGAAGGGGTTCCCAGGAGCACCTCCTCCTCTGTGGAGCCCTCACCAGACTGAATTGTAATTTTCTCTGTCTGTCTGCTTCCCTCTCAGAAGGTGTGCTCAAGGAGGGCCAGACTCTGCTGAGCTTAGTGTCTCCTCTCTGTGCTCAGGACTGGACAGACTCCCCACAAATGACACACTTAGCCTAGTACCTGTCACCAAAAGGCACAGTTTCATCTTTTTCTGGGCCCACTGAGGATCACATGTTCAACTTCTCGAGTTAATCATTGGCTATGCACTTGGCCTCTGTGACCTAGTGTGTAATTCCTTCAGCTCCCTGTCCTTGGTGCAGTGACCTCCCCACCACTAGGGACATTCGAGTGGGCTCTGCAGGGAGGGCAACATGAAGCAGAGCCCTGTCCCCAGCTCAGCAATGAACATGGAGTAGGGACAAGGTATAAACTTTGTGGTTTTAACCACTGATATGTGGGGGTTGTTTGTTATTCAGTTTGACCTTGTCTGTTCTGACCGATACATGTACTGGTCAAGAAAATGGGGATTATGACAATGTTTCTGCCCTTTTTACCTCTGCCGGCTGTTGCAATAATCAAAAGAAGTGTACGTAACAGGGGACACTCAATATGGTGCCTCTCGTGCTTTATGCTTGGTCATGGGCCTGATCTCTCTTGAGTCAGTGCCTTCCCATGGAAAGAACATGGTGTTCGTTCGCCCATTGTGTCGTGGGGATAATAATGGCACCTGCACTCAGGGTGTGGTGAGGGTTAACTGCGTTAATGGTGTACCCCTCAGAAGAATGCCTGCTGCACTCTAAGTGTTTCTGTTATTATTATTGATATTTTTAGTTCACTCAACTACGTTTACGCAGCATCCACATGCTTCCTGGACACTGAGAATGCAGAGAACAAAGTGTGTTCCTTCCTGCTTGGGGGGTGGGAGGAAAGATCCAGAAAGAATGTTAGCACCAGCATGAAGGGCCTTGTTAGAAAGAATGCATGCTATGGGGCCAAAAAGCAGGAGCCCATGAAGGCCTAGCATGGGATTAGTGGGGTGGTCAAGGGGGGTTGGCTGGGAGTGGGGGTGCAGGCATCAGTTACATAGCCCCCAGTTCCCACATGGAAGTGCTCCTTAGCAGCAGAGCTGAGTGGAGAGCCACTGCTTGGAATCTGGAAGCATCTTCTTCCACTTGCCTAAGGAGAAAAGCAAGAGGCAAGAGCCCAGACCTCAGCTCTAGCCCCTGGCATCAGGAGAACAATCCCTAGCCATGGCCCTGAACATCTGCTCAGCCCCCTGCTCAAGCCCAGACTGCTCCTCCCCCTGCTCAAGCCCAGACTGCTCCAATCCAGCCTGGCTCAGTGATGGGAAGGGCTGCGGGGCTGGGCTATGTGAGTATAGGAAGGGTGATCAGGGAATCTGGTGCTGAGGAGAGAGGGGAGGGTGAGGGCCGCTGGGAACGGGTGCATCTGGGGGCAGGTGGTGGCGGCCAGGCCAAGCCTCTGGTTGTCTCAGTTCCTTCACCATTCGTCCATTTTGCATGATAGAACTTTGACCCTTGGATAGGGAGACTGAGGCCCAGAGAGAGCATGTGATTTGCATTCAGACACACAGCCTATTAGGGCTTCCCCAGGACCAGAGCCCAGACCCCCTGGCTCTTACCATATCTAGAGCTCCTCTTATGACACCGTGCTGCCTTTGGGGCCCTTGGAGGGTCTCTCGTTTCATTGGGAAGGCCTGATCCAATGGTTGTCATGTTGGTGTGTATAACCCCATGCTTCTGTCCTCCTCTCCCCTGTGTCTGCTTCCCCCTTCCGGGTGTAGGACCCCATGGGGGAAGGGTGGTGGCCAAGAAAGGCTTCTTTTCAACTTTTCCACCTGCACGACCTGGGTCTGGGCACATTGGTGCAAAGGAGCTGGGAACAGCCTCCCCTGCCTCACCCTCCCATCTCTTTCCTCAGAGGGATGGGCCAGGGCTGAGCCTGGGGCAGGTCCTCTCTCTCAAGCTCTGTAGTGAACAGAGATGGCCCCAGTGGTCACACCCTTGTGCTGTCCTCTCCCCTTGAGTGTGAGCTGGACTTAGTGACTTGAGTCTAATAAATGGAATACTGCAGAAGAGGTGGGGTGCGACTCCTGAGATCAGGTTACAAACAGACATGAATTCTGTCCTGGAAGCTCTCTCTCCCCATCACTATTTTGCTCGCTGGGGAGCCAGCTGTGGCGTGGTGAGCTTCCTGGCTCTGGCCGACAGCCAGCAATGACCCTCGGCTGCCAACAGCCACCTGAGTGAGCTTAGAAGTGGGTCCCTCCAGCCCAACCTTCAGACGAGACCATATCCCTGACTGCAACCTCACAGGAGACCCTGAGCTGGAGAACCCAGCTAAGCCGTGCCCACGGGTCTGACCCACACGGACTGTCAGACCGTAAACATTTGCTGTTTCAGCCACTAGGCTGTGGGGAAACGTGCCATCCAGACAGAGATAATTTCATGCAATACCCTCCCCCATTGCCACCACCTCTAGGAGCCATCTACCTTGCCCCTCTCCCCTGCCACCCTTCCTCTCATATCTGTGAGACCCAAGGAGGAATTCACAATCCCAGGTTCTATTCCTCCACGTTTTACTGACTGTAGATCTGACCTTGGAGCAGTCATTGCACCCTCTCTGGATTCATTTTCCTCTTGGTCTAAGCTGTTCACTGAATGGCGAGGAACTTTCCCAGGTGTGTAGCTCTTTGCAGTGCACAAAGCCTTTCCCACTCACTAGCTCACTTTGATCTTCACAACCGCTCTGAGACACATTAGGGACAGGTCTGAGCACCCCCAAATGACAGATAAATAGACTGAGGCCCCCAAAAGAGAGGAGTTTGCTGAGGGACAATGGTGAGGAAACAGCAGAGTCCAGGCCTCACCAGGGGTCCCTGACTCCAGGTATGACAGCCTCATCGAGGCAAATGTGATGACAGTGAGGGTTGGACTTTGCCCGTGGCACACATCATACTTGCCACATTCCTACGTAGCACGCCTGCCTGTGTGGCAGAAGGCAGAAAACTTAACTATGTTTCCCAGACGCTTTTGCAGTAGTGCTGTCAGTGGCACAGAAACCCTGCCATCAGATGTATTTGCAGACTAGAATTTAGAACTGAGTTGCATGGGGGGAGAGACAGGGCACAGAGTGCCCATTTTGCTGTCTGGATTATAGCACAGCACAGGAGTAATCTGGAGCCGGCAGAAGTGGTGGCCTCCCAGTCCCACAGCTTCCCAATGGAGGCAGAAGCTCCAGCCTCTTAGCCCAGGTTTGCAGTGTGCTTGGAGTAGTTGTTCCTGGACACTAAGTCACTTAATAAGCTAAAAAAAAAAAAAATCTCCTTTTCTTCCACCAGCTCTAATGGATTCTGTTGTCTGTCATTGAACCTTGGCAATATCACACCTTTGTCACAGTATGTGGAACTCTTGGAAGTCCCAACTCAATGAGGTGACACCCCCACTCCTGCCAAGAAAGCAGGAGCTTTTTTCTCTTAATATTCACATAGCTGTCCCAGGGAGCTCTTTGATTAGTTCTGCTTGCGTCAGTCATTATCTCTTGGACCAATCACAGTTAACAGAGAGATGAACTATAAGGATTGATTGGTCAGGTCCATATCATGCCCTGTTCTTGTGGCTAGGCAGAACAGGGCCTATCATCAGAGGAGGAATGAGGAAGCTTGGGGCATAGGTAATGCCCACAGTTTGTCTGATACCACCTAACTCACAGGGAGGAATTATCCATGAATCCCATGGGGGACATTGCTGTCATTAAACCCTGAGGGCAAGAGATTATTTCAAGAGTCCCAGAGTCCCTGCCCAGGGTGATCATGCCTATTCTCCACCACTAAGAGCTGAGTAGGATGCAGAACTGTCCCCATCTCTACACCTGACAATGCTTTGGGTGGAAAGGGGGAAGCTGAGGCTGAGAGGGAGCAAGGGAGATGGGAGTTCGGCTCTAGGCCTCCTGAAGCCTGTGTGTTGCTGGACTTGGATCCAGACAGACCTGGGCTGTTGGTGATCCTGGCCAGGGCCCCTGTCTCAGAGCCCCTTCTGCAGGGTGATGATGATCATGACTGCCTTGCAGGAATGCGGTGGAGCCTCAGTGAGATAATGTGTGTGCAAATGCCACCCCTGGGTCCTGGGCGTGGCAGGATCCTCCTGGAGACAGAGGGATTTGATTCCTTGGGGAGGGGCGAAGGTGGGGTGTCCACCAGGCCTTTCAGCAAGGAGGCTTCTGCAGAACAACTTTCCTGTTGCCATGGTGACCAGACTCTCCATGAATCAGTCTTATTTTGGAACTTGGTCCACACAGCAGTGGCTTTGTCCCTGGCCCTCCTGCTGTAGCCTTTATCCCGTGGGCCTGTGCCCTGATGCCCAGGCACAGCGGGTCTGAACCAAACATAGCCCTGGCCAGGACGGGCAGACGGAGGGAGAGAGCAGCCCCATGGGACCTCTGAGCCCCTCCTGCCAGCGACCCTACATTGGCCTCTCTGGCCTGGACTGCAGGCGGAGAACTGTGGGGCGACCTCTCAACCTCTCACGTGGGCCTGTTTCCTTAAGAGTGTAAAGGGGATGGTATTTCTCACTGTACCTCCCAGAATGGGAGGAAAATGTCCAGCCCTGATGGGATACTTTGGGTCCCCTGCCCTTACAAGTCCTGACATTGGCGCTGACGCTGTGGGTTCTGAAGGCTTCAGGCTCCTCTTCCTGAGGTTATGCAGTTTCCAGACCTCCTCACCGTCTCCGCAGCACCCCATCATGTGTGACAGCAGCCCAGCTGTGGGGTTCAGCCCCTTCCTCATTTTCCATGAAAGCGCTCTCTCAGGGGTGGGACAGCAGGCTTTATGGAAAGGGGGCAGATCTGCAGTTTCGTGAGAGGCTCCTGCTCTTTCTACTCATAGGCCATTGCCCACCACCGAAAGCACGCTTCTTGGGGGTCTTGACCTTATGCCCTCTCCCTGCCTTGTGCCCTCTCTCCCCTTGTCCACCCACAGTCTCTCTTCTGCTCTCTCTGCAGACCGCTCAGCTTTCCCCAGCCTTGGTTCTCTGCCTCCGGCCAGCCTGCCCATGTAAGGAACCCAGGGCAGGAACCCAGGCCTTTCTGGGTTAGGACCCCATCGTGGGAGGGCAGCCATGCTATAATAATGTCCCATCACCCAGTCTTTGCAAATGGAAAAGGGAAGAAGCTGGGAAAGTGCCCTTGGGATTGTGGAGTGAGGAGGAAAGACTGTCATCTCTGGGCCTAGAAACCTAAGCTTCCCCCAGCTGGAGAATCAGTTTGCAGATGAGGCTGGGAGGGTGACTTCCTGAAGCCAGGTGCCCCAAGGCTCAGCCTTCAGTGTCACCTTCACCAAGACCACCTCCTTCAGAGGACATGGGATGGCAGTTGACTTGGGTCTTCCAGAAGTTCCCCTGATCACAGGAGCCGTAGCCTCCTGACTCCCAACCCAGACAGGTTAATATGTTGTCTGACACTGGTGCACGTGGGCAAGCCCTGGGAGGAGCTTGCCCACAAAAGGCTGGGAGTTGACCAGGGCCTTAGGCTAGGGAATAGGCTGTGCAGCAGACAGACTGGTTACCTTTGGTCATGTGACCTGGACTGGCCAATCAGAATGCTTCATCCCCTGAGCTAGGAATTGACTATGAGGCAGTAACAGTCTTCCCTGAGATTTGATACCATAGACAGCAAAGGAAAGAGGTTCTCTACTTTCTATGGGACAGTACTGTAGTTTGGATGTTCGTCCCTTCTAAATCTCATGTTGAGATTTGATCCCCAATGTCAGAGGTGAGGGCCTGATGGGAGGTGTTTGGGTCATGGGAGTGGAACCCTCACGAAGAGATTAACACCTTCCCTGGGAGGGAGAGGGAGTGAGTTCTCACTCTGTTAGTTGCAGTGAGAGCTGGTTGCTAAAGAAAGCCTGATGCCTCCCTCCTCCCCACCATGTGATCTCTGCACATGGCTCCTGTTCTCCTTCCACCATGAGTGGAAGCAGCTTGAGGTGCAGATGCCAGTGCCGTCCATGATTCTTGTGCAACCTGCAGAAACATGAGCCAAATAAACCCTTCTTTTTAAGTTGCCCAGCCCCAGGTGTTCCTTTATGGCAACATAAATGGACCAAGACAGGGCACATGAGCTGAGCTGGGTCAGCCGGCAGCCAGCATCATGCCATGTAAGGAGATAGCCAATCTGAGCCGGAAACCAACAACTGAGGAACAGAACTGAGAGGTGAAATGACAGTGACTTCAGACTGTTTGAGCCCTGGATCCAACTGAGCCTGAAGGCAGATCCACTTCTGAATTTTCAGTGTATGGGCAAATAAATCCCCTTCAGCTTAGTGTGGGTTGGACTTCCGACCTTGTAACTGAAAGAATCTTGACTATCAGAAAGAGAGAGGCCGAGGGAGGGCAAGAGGATGGTTACAGGAAAGGCCATCTCTTGTCATGCATTAGATGGTGTCACAACTGGGACCTTGGGGACCTTTCAGTCCCTCATCTGCAAGTCTGGCCTGTTGTGAGAGTTACCTGGGCAGCTTGGTAAAAATCCTTGCTGTGGCCAGGTGCAGTGGCCCACACCTATAATCTCAGTGCTTTGGGAGGCTGAGGCAGGAGGATCACTGGAGGCCAGAAGTTTGAGGCGGCTGTGAGCTATGATGATGCCACTGCACTTGGTTTGGGTGATAGAACTAGACCTTGTCTCAAAAAATAAAACAATAACAAATGCTGGTTCAGTGGACCGGGGCCTGGGCATTTGCATTTTCACAATCTTCATAGAGGATTCTGATACCAGACAGACTGGAAAGTGTCAGTCTAGTCCTGTCCCTTCACATTACAATTAGGGAAAGTGAGGAATGAGTAGACGGGTGGATGACTCAGAAGGCAGCTCACAATCCGGTAGGCGAGTCACTGAGCAAAATGCCACCAGCGAGTGTTGCAACACGCACAGAGGAATGTCCAGGGTGCCTATAGGAGGGGCTGGCTGGCTGTGGGTCTGCAGGGGGAGGAGAGGGTGAGGAATTGAAAGCTTCCCTGGACCCTGCCCACAGAACTTTCTGGATTGGGCTCAGCGCCTGTGGCTCAAGCGGCTAAGGTGCCAGCCACATATACCTGAGCTGGCGGGTTTGAATCCAGCCTGGGCCCGCCAGACAATGATGGCTGCAACAAAAAATAGCTGGGCGTTGTGGCGGGCGCCTGTAGTCCCAGCTGCTTGGGAGGCAGAGGCAGGAGATTCGCTTGAGCCCAGGAGTTGGAGGTTGCTGTGAGCTGTGATGCCACAGCACTCTACCCAGGGCGACAGCTTGAGACTCTGTCTCAAAAAAAAAAAAAAAAAGAACTTTCTGGATTGGCTTTTCTTCAACTCCCAACACCGCAGCTCTTCCTCACAACAGTACCTTACGCTTTCCCCTCCTTTGTGGTTCTCTGAGCCTCTTCATCACCCAAATTCTTTCTGTGTTTTCTGCATGTTGAGTTTGTCCTAAAGCAGTGGTTCTCAACTGTGGGTTGCAACCCCTTTGGGGGTCCAACGACTCTTTCACCCTTAGGTTCCCTAAGACCATCCTGCATATCAGATATTTACATTATGATTCATAACAGTAGCAAAATTACAATTATGAAGTAGCAACGAAAATAATTTTATGGTTGGAGGTCACCACAACATGAGGAACTGTATTAAAGGGTCGCGGCATTAGGAAGGTTGAGAACCACTGTCCTAAAAGTTCTGGTTTCCTCCACAGAGATGAGTCCTCAGGGCACCAATGTCCTCCCCAGTGCCTAGACGCCCGGGTGGGTCTCCAGGCCCCTGCGTGCTTGGCCCTACGGGGCCCCAGCACCACCCGCACCTTAAGATGTCAGTTTGCTCTGCACCCGACTCCAGGTGGACAGTGGGCAGAATGAGCTCAGGAATTGCAGTTAGAAGACCAGGGTCCCACCCTCTCTGGTTCTTCCAGCCAGAGTGTGCTCCAGAATCCTGTCTTCCTGTCTCCGGTGGGGAAACCAGAGCCCCACCCCTACCCCCGGGCACTGCTGTGAGGCCCAGACTTGGAGATGTGTGGGACAGTGCTTTGTAAACTGTGAGAGCGGAGCAGATGGAAGCGTTACTATCTGTACTGCCTCCCCGGCGGGGCTGGGGTTCCCAACTCATGGCAGGGATTTTGCTGGCTGCACAAGGAACCCCTTTGCCTCTTGGGATCTGCTGCTTACCTGTTGTGTGACCTGGGAAGGTTATTGACCCTCTCTGTGCCTCAGTCTCCTCTTCTAGAAAATGAGGATGTCAAAGTGCCCACCTCATATGGTACCTGAGGAAGTAACGTGTATGGAGAGCCTGGCCTATAAAAAGTGTAACACTGCCTTAGCTTTCCCCCACATTTGAAGGAGGGTTTTATTTTATTTTATTTTATTTTATTTATTTTTTGAGACAGAGCCTCAAGCTGTCACCCTGGGTAGAGTGCTATGGCATCACAGCTCACAGCAATCTCCAACTCCTGGGCTCAAGCGATTCTCCTACCTTTGCCTCCCAAGTAGCTGGGACTACAGGCACCCACCACATCGCCTGGCTATTTTTTGGCTGCAGCCGTCATTGTTTGGCAGGCCTGGGCTGGATTCAAACCTGCCAGCTCAGGTGTATGTGGCTGGTGCCTTAGCTGCTTGAGCCACAGGCGCTGAGCCTATTTTATTTTATTTTATTTTTATTTATTTGAGACAGAGTCTCTGTTGCTAGAGATAGAGTGCCATATCATCAGCCTAGCTCAGACTCCCAGGCTCAAGTGATCCTTCTGCCTCAGTAGTTGGGACCACAGGCGCCCATCACTATGCCTGGCTAGTTTTTCTGGTTTTAGAGAGATGAGGTCTAGCTCTTGCTCAGTCTGGTCTTAAACTCCTGAGCTCAAGGGATCTTCCCACCCTGGCTTCCCAGAGTGCTGGGATTATATATGTGAGACACTACCTCTAGCCTTTATTTTTATTAAATTTTTTTTTTTTAAATAAATCTCCTCTGTCACCCAGGCTGGAGGGCAGTGGCTCAGTCTAGGATGAAACTTAGGTATTACTTCTTTTAGGAGTCTCTTCCTGACACTCCAGATTGGGTGAGCTCAGTTCCCCTTCTGAGGGTGCCCCCAGCCCCAAGCACGTCTCCAACATAGTCAGGGGCCTCCTTGGAGACTCAGCAAGACACTCAGTGCTGGCCTTGACCAGAGGAGTATCCTTAAACATTTGTTGAACGAGTAACCGAAGAGTAAGTTAGTCTATCTCTGAGTCCCACACCAATGATTGAAACAGAATGGGGCCCAAAGCCTCACACCATGCCAGGTGTGTCCTTTACAACACGTTCGCCTCTATAGGACGCTCGATTCTTTAATGACTTGGCCAATATTTATTAAGCATCAACTATGTGCTGGGCACATCTCTGGGATACAGACGAGACTAAGACAAAGTCTGGCTCTCATGGAGCTGCTCTCAACAAACCCACGACAGAATGTCAGGTGAATTTAAACGTTCTGAAGGAAAATAGAACTGGGTGACGGGAAAGACAGTAATGGAAGGAATGTGTTTCTATTATTTATTGTTTAAAAAACTTTTATTATGGAAAATGTAAAATATAGAGAGAGAAGCAGAGAGAGCAAACCAAGCCCTTTGTGACCATTACACGGAGTGGTCATCTTGTCATTTATCTTGACCTTTCTCCTGTCCTCAGACCTATGATTTTAAGTGGAAGGACAGTTAGAGAAGTCCTTTCTGAGGAGGGGACATTTAAGCAAAGTTCTGCACAGAGTGTGAGCAGCTATTGGGGGACGATTGTTCTGGGTGGCAGGAGACCAGGGCCAAAGTTGCAGGGGAGCATGAGGTTTGGTGGGTGGGAGGGAGAATTAGGCCTCGTGCAGGACCCGCCATGGGAATGCTGCTGCCAGTGCGGCCCCGGCTGAGTGCAGGCAGAAAGGGAGAGGGGCTCAGAAACAGAAGCCACCCTCTGGCACCTGGAGGGGCTCTGGGTATTGAGTTCACACACCTGGTTTTGGTCCCTTGGTCATTGTGAGCATCATAATTCAGCATTTTGGAAATCTGGTTTTCTCCTCTGGAAGGTGGGCAGGCAAGGGGGTTCCAGCACTCAGTTCTTAGCCCAGCGTTGTCCCCCTCACCCCACTAATGGCCCTCACACGTCTAAGGGGCTTCCTGTCTGCTCCGTGCCGCCTGGCTTCTGGTGTTGACAAGGACAGTGGAGGAGCAGGAAGTAGGCTGCCCTGTCCCGGCCACCTGCCCACCCTCCCTCCATATGGCGCAGCCCAGCCTCCTCCCCATCCCACACCTTGACCCTTGGCTGGGCTGTTGGGGGAGAAAACAAAGCAAAATAACAACTACTTGGACAGACACGTGTCCCCTGCCTGCCCTCTTCCCAGGGGTGCCTTTGGGACTGACAGGTGAGACCCAATTCCAAGGCCTGGGCCTGGGCATTCTGGTGAGCAGGGGACGAAAGCCAGTAAGCTGGCAGGAGCTGTGTGACCCGGGAGAGCTACCTGACCTCCCAGGTGTTTTTCTTGTCAGAAGAATGGGGATAATGGAATCCGCCTCCTAGGACTGTTCTGAGAGTTAATGAGGGATCTGGAGAGAACATGGCCCACGGCTGAGTTCTGGAGCAGCCGCTCACTCTCTGGGCGACCTGACTCTACCTCTCTGAACCTTACTTAGTTTCCTAATCTGCAAAACAGAGTTTGTCGGGGTTCAGTGAGATGGTGCCTGGAAAGCCCGGTAGGAAGCCCCTCAATGCCACACATCCCTCTCAATCCCTCTTTCCCCCTCTGAGCTCTCTCTGAGCAGGGAGGACCTGCCCAGCCTTGCCCTCCGTTCACCTCACCAGCCTCCTGCCAACGGATTTGCCCCCAGGGTCAGCCCCTTCACACCTGCTGGAGCGTCCCACCAGAGCTGTGCTTACTGACCGCACATGCCTCAGTCACACAGCACGGGCTCCGTTGTTGGCTGGACCCTGTCGGTGCCTGAGGACCTTCAGAAGGGCGTTCTGTCCTTACGCTCTATTTATAAATAAAGAAAGTGTCAGGAGTCCACATGAAAACCTGGGTCCACCTGACTCAAGCCTGTGCTGTTTGCTCCCACTTTTCCACCTTGTGTGGCTGGGGGCTGGGGGGACATCTGCTCTCCCTCTCTGTCCACCCAGCTTTGGGGAAATAAAAGATCCAGCAAATAGAATGATGCTTGAGTGGCTGCAGGTGAGTGCCGAGCACATTCGGGGGGCTGTCATCGTCTTCTTCCTGACACTCTACCTCCCCACCCAACTCTATCCCAAATGCATTCAATACCTTCCCTTCACCCTCCCTTGCCCTGGGTCCCTCCTCTTCCCACCATGCAGCCCTCTTGTGCCAACAATAAACAGACTGCCTCCCTCCCCATCACCTGCAGCCCACCATCCTTAGGATGCTTTAAGGAGGTTGCCTTGGCAACCATAAGTTTCCAATGGAAGCAAAAAGTTCCTACCAGGGTTTTTGATGAAGAATGACAGGGGAGAACCAGCGGAGAAGGTTGCCGGGGCAACAGGAATATTTAAGTCAAACTTTGTGGCTCTCAGTGTGGGGAGATTATCCTTAGTTGAGTGAATAAACTCTGCCCCCTTGCCAGGCGGTTCTGCCAACGCAGGCTGCCTGTTCAGGGGGAGGGAGGCAGCCCGGACCCGGCTCCAGCGGGCCGATTGTTTCAGACGGTTATTGATCTGCCGTCTCTGTGGCCCTCTGACTCATGAGGGCCCCAGGTCGGCCTGGAGCAGCCAGTGCCTTCGAGTCACAGGGAGATTTGATGGTGGGCTTTTGTGTCCTCTACTGCAGACTGAAGTGGGGCAGGGCTGTGCTTTCTGTGAAGCCTTCCTCCCCACCCCGCCCCAGTTCCCTTATTAACTACTGTCCTCTGGCCCCCGCAGAAGCAGGCAGGTGCTCTCAGCGCTCCTGGCAGCCTGGCTTTGTCAGCAGCAGATGCTGAGTGGGTTAAAGAGCAAACCCCTCTCTCCAGGGAGAGAAGGAGGGAGAACCTGAGGAAGAGGGTGGGAAGGGGAGACAAGTGCACCTAAAGGGAGTTGAGGCCCTTTGGCTTCTATTGGGGGACCCTATAGGACGGGGGGTCCCCTTTCAGCCTGCCTGGTCCCGCAGGGCAGTCAGGGAGGGGCCCCTGCTGCCCTGTCTCGGCCCCTGGCTTTGGGCCTCTCACCTTTGCGTGAGAACTAGGCACTGGGAAAATGAGCAGGGACAGGGTTCGACGGGAAGCCTGCCTTTACCCTCAGGTAAGGGGGACGATTCACCAAGGTCCCCTTGGCTGTGGGCACTACAGCAACTCTGCCTCTCTCCCGAGGCCTCCAGGAGCCTTCAGCTTGGTCAGGCCTCAGGCCTTTACATCTGCAGCGGGGACGGGGCCCCACCTGAATCACCTCCTTCCCTAGACTCCTCTGTTCTCCCTCACACCACACTGTCCCACTTTCTTCACTGCTGGTGGGCGTCACACTCCCAAACTGTATTGTGTCTTTTTTTTTTTTTTTTCAGGGTACCACTGGGAATTTTATTAAATGTCCACAGTAATAAACAGGTGTAGATCACATTTAGTATTTAGTTACGTGACCAACTTAATAAGAAGTCAAAAAGTTAACAAATACTTCTGACATTTATTTACTTATGGACAAACAAGTGGGAAGAGCCATCAATAGTAACGCTAAACACAGAAAAAACAAGCCTGAATGTATTTATAACAGTTTTAGTAATTTTTATGTCCCATCATGATCTTTTAGTGGAATGTTGTGAAACTAAAGCATAGTTCACACTGCAAAGATAAATCAGGAAGAGCCAAGTTTTGAATGGCATGTTATAATGAAATGAACTGGACAAAATTGACTATCTGCTAATAATTCCCACAATATTTAGTACATGTAACAGATTGAGAAATCAAATCGTGTGCTATGTACTCTTAAGTATTTTGTCAGACATGAGACATTTTTAAATGTTAACAATCATATTCATCTCCCTACATAT